>JAYJMG010126093.1:0-14289 GCA_036873935.1 Stomotoca atra
TGGGTAAAAATATGATAAAAATGGTATTTTTGCATATTTTGATAATTTCTCACTTCAGTCTTGATATTTAGTCGAAATTTTTTTTATTTTTTTCCAAACCTCAATTCCCTTTTAAGGCCGTTCAATAAATTAGAAAACAAGATTTTGAATGCTTCAAAATAAAAAAGATATAAAGTAAAGGAAATCCAAAATTCTTTTGAGCAATGGATTTTAGCATTGTTTTGAATATCTTTAAAATCATTTTTCACTTAACATTTGTTCGTTTGTTTACATTTGGTGGTGAATTCAAATTATGAATTTCAGATTTCCTTTAACTTATCTTTTAGCTTTCCCTCTTTTCTTCTACTCACGCCAAAAAAATATCTCATGATGAATTTGTAGCTAACTTACCGACCAAGCACAATATCAGCCGATAGTTCCGTAACTCATCTTTCCAGGATGCATATCATTATTTTAACAAAAAATTTATAAACATTTATTTTAGGGTAAACTGGAGTTAATAACAGGAATTGAGGCATCTTGGATGGATCTGGAGTTGTACAATAAAGGAAATGTGTGCATAGCTAAATTGGATGGTGGCAAAGTGCTTGGATATTATTCGCCCGACAATGACTGGAGAATTCATGTAAGCTGATCTGATGATTATAAAAGGGATTGCAGTTATTGACACAAAATAATAAGTGAAAATGGAAACAAATCCAAAGTACAAAAATATCTAATAAAATGTATACAGTGCCATCAAAAAGGTGCGAAAAAAGTGAATTATAATATGATCAATTTCATTTCTAAGTTTATTTGATTGTGATCTTACAAATATTTCCACTTGCATTGCCACAGTCTTGTCATACTGGATGTGATAAAAGTTAGTGCCTCATTATGTTAATGTAATGGTTTTGCATGCCTGGTTTTACTAAGCTGTGACTCTGTTGTTGTTGTTCTTGTGGGTGTGTAACTGTAATTTTCAATTGGCTGGAAAAAATCACACAGTAGGCATAGTTTTAATTTTATCTGACGACTCCATTTAAAAAATTACTTCATGGTGTAATAGTGAAAGTACCGTGTATGTGGATTTTGATTTTTCAGGTTATCAACAAAAATCCTAACTGTAAAAGGGGTGAATTTGATGATCTGTCAAAGGTTGAAAAATATGAAATGGAAGAAGAAGATTACGATAAAAAGCAAGGTATGAATTGTAGCATTTTTTATACTTACGATCGATCTTTAGATGGCTCTGTTGATGATCAAAATATTCTGTAAATCTGTAAAATCTGAGTCTGTAAATTGGTTGTATTTTATCCGCTAAATCAGTGTGAGAAGAGAGTTCAGATTCTTTTGTTTATGTTTTTTAAATCCGATATGGGGAACGTTATCGTTATCGTTTCTATAACTGTGTGTGTGACCATGATTTCAGTTTGTTAGTGGGCGATCTGTGATTTTCGGTTCAATCTCCGCCTGCTTTGACTTAAACCGAAAATATTTTCGATCAAGAGTATTGTCATGATGTTACTTTACTGTCAATGATTATGCGCTGCGTTTTAGATAGTGTTCGGAATTTCATGAAAATGAACAAATTGGGAAAATTTTCTGAAGAAGCTAAACAAGCTGAAGAAAAAGAAGAGCAGAAAGAAAAACACGAAGAAGAGCTTGCTAAGAAATTAAAAATAGGTGATCGTTGTGAATCTATTGTACCAAAGCAACCAAGAAGACGTGGTGCTATTGCATTTGTCGGTAAGTTTCGCGTCACTTTTATTTCTTTGCAGATATTAATTGTTCTCACTGCGTTGAAGCAACATCCAAGTGAAATAGTTAGACCATTGCATCGCTGCTACAATGCAACTATTTGCCCATTAATCTTCATTTTTAAGGAATATCGTCTGAGACACGCATATTACCTAAAAAAGACTGAGACAGCTGTCTGATGCTCCAGACCTTGTCTCCGAATGCGGATAGGGTGTGCGTACTACATGTTTGTCAACACTACTACCACTATACCTGATATGGTTACTTGTCTTATGCATTCAGTTAACTGCTACTCTTTTCTTCCCTATTTTCTCCCTCATAGTGAAGTTTTTGAAATTTGTTCCGATCAGAAATTACTGAATTCAATTGTTTTAAGCCAGGCTTTGATCCCTTCAAGGAAATTATGCATTGGTAAATGTCTGCATTTAGGTGAGGTGGAGTTCAAACCGGGATGGTGGGTTGGTATCAAATACGATGAACCGCTCGGTAAAAATGACGGCAGGTAAGTTATTTGTGAATTTATAAAATTATGTGTGTGAGAATATTGAGATATTCATTTTCAAGTGAGAAATGAAAACCAGGTTAAGCGACGTCAGATCAAAATTTCTTTCGTTAACGCTTGTGCAAAAACGTTTGAAGATTAAGATGTCATGGTAAAATTTGCGAAAGTTCAGTCAGCTTAGTCTAGAGCTGGTGGTTAGACTTGTCAATATTTCTTGAAAGTAAATTAAATTCGAAAAGCTTGTATATTTTTAATGATTGTTGTTTGTTACTTTGTTTAATAATCACTTATGATATGGCATTGAATAAAACTAATTTTTCTTTCAATGCGAGGTAAGTTGCTGGTAAGTTTCACTAAAATAGTGATTCGTATTGTTTTCTTTAGCATTCAAGGAAAGCGCTATTTCACGTGTCCTCCCAAATATGGTGGATTTGTTCGTCCAAGTCAATTGGAAGTTGGTGATTTCCCTGAAGATGATTTTGGATTGGACGACGATGACGAGATGTAGAAGACATATTTGAACAGAACGGTTCTGTGTTCCGATGAGTTACCCTTCGATATCAGAGGTAATATTCCAAGCTACCTCATTCAGAGAAATTCTTCATTGATCTTTGGGCTAAGATCATAATGTTTGCTGTGGAGAAAGACGCAAGAATTAAAAGAACTTTCTCAAGACAATCAGTTTCGTTACACGTGCGATAACTTCAGAAGGAGAAAAAATATATAATTATTGATAATTTATACAAATTGTTTAGGATCTTATTTGCAATTCTTATGGAAAAAAATGTTCTGCATTCAATTAGATGTATAATCATTGACGAACATCCAAAGTTTGTTTTCCCTAATGGGACTCAGATAATTCTTTGATCAGTCTTCGACAAGGATTTTGAAACATTTTCACGCTCTTCTTTGTGTTTAGACCTTTTTATCCCCTGTGATGGAGAATAACCTATTGAGTCGTTTACGTTGATAATTTAAAAACGTTGCTTAGGTGATAACAAAGATAGAATGTTCTCGATAAAAGAAATCTTTCTAGAATGTAGAGGATCTCAACGGTGGAGTGTTCAAAGTCAAAACAAATCCTTCCAGAGTTTACCAAACCTCGGCGATAGAGTGTTCAAGACTTTTCTAGAAAGTTCAACGATTCTTGTATATATAGAGAGAGCGATGTAAGCTTATTTATCATCACTCAAGAAAAAAAGAAGACAGGTGCAAAAGTGCTGATTTTCGTGTTGGTACTTTGCGATATTTTTTGACTCTTCATACAGTCATAACACATTCATAACAAACTTATCAAACTGAGAAAGAACAGTTATTTCAAGGTAAGTTGTTTCGTTACTCAGTAGAAGGTTAGAAGGTTTGAGCCGTTGACCACAACCCTGGAAGATATATATTGGGAATTTAGAGAAACAAATCAAAAATAGCTCCCAATTTTATATTAATCTCTCCCCCTCCTTTCCCCAAAGTAAATGCTGTCTTCTCTGTGAGCTGCCACATCACTTGACTTGGAGGAGAAGGGGGAGAGAGACAACAAATTCCCAACATATTTTTTCCAGGGTTGTACGTACATCATCGTACCTTATCGGTAAAAAAGTCGGTAAAAAGTGACCTCATTTTTGATAGTGGCTGACGTATTTTATCTACGATTTTACTGACCTTTTTTACGGACCATGAGTTTTGACCGATTTTTTTTCCAGTGAAGGTTTTCTCAAGTTCCCTTAACAATGAAGAAAATTAAGAACATTACTTATTTGAGATTTTTCGCTGCAAAATCAGCAACCCTGTTTCCAGATTCTTTTTGTATCTTCTAAAATTCTAATGTATGCGCCTCCAACTATTATGAAAGGATGAAGGCAGAGGATACTGAAAACACCACTGAAAAAGGCAAAAACGAAAACGAAAAAGTCGTTAATAAGGGACCACCTGAAAATTATATTTTAGGTAAGATACAACAAAGAGTCCAAGGTTATAAACTACATTCATGCCACTTTGGATGCCGTCAGAAATTTACTGGTTGATTTTGTTTTATAATGCAAAATAGTGCTTCTTTTTGAAATTTGAGCTAAAAAGCTTTTTTCGGAAATACCGTCAGAATGTTATTAAAGATGCATCTTTTCTTAAGAAATTAGGTTCCCCCAGTAAATTACTTGAATGCTACAATAACTTGTTGGTGAAAAGCAAATTTGATTCTTCCGCGTTTCTCGCTGGATAAGAGCATATTGATCAGATTTTATCGCAGTGTTGCTAGCATAAAGGAAATAATTGGAAATTGAATTGAATTTCATTGGACCACGATGATTTTTTCCAGCGAAAAGTTCTCTAAATATGTTATCGTTGATCAAATTATCGCTTATTGTGATTCTCGTAAAGTGAGGAAAAGCAAGCTTTCTTGTTCTTGTTTTTCTTAATTTTTAACTCCAACCAAATTATCATTAGTTGTACATTTTGCTTAGCAGCATTTCAAAACCGGAATGTCACAGCTCGAAGTTTTCGAAACAGACAACGAAATACCAAAATGTCCTATAGAAGACGTGAAGAAATCCTTATCATTTGAAAAGTTTGAAACTTGTCCATTCCACAAGAAGAAACACCAATCGATACCTGATGAGCAAAACGTTACAGCGAAACCTTCCTTTACACACGAATACCATTTGTATGAAAATTCGAAGTTTACATCGCAACTACTCAGCGACATTGGTGGAAGTGATAAAATTAGGCAAATGACAACCAGGTTTTACGCTCACGCTTTTGAAGATGAAACACTATCAAAATTTATGTTTGATAAAGACGGTGCGGCCAACCATGGTCAGAGAATTGGAAACTGGATTATTGAGAAAATGGGAGGGGAAAGAAGGCCATGGACTGAATCAGGAAGGCAAGGCATGCGACAAGTTTCGCATTACAAAGCGTGGATTAGTGACAAACGCGAGAAAAAAGAACGCGGTAAACGGTTTAAACTCGATGATTCGCGAATTTGGATGCGATTAATGTTCTGGTCAGGTTGGACTTGATCAGCACAAGATATTTTGGACTTGGTTCGTCAAATTTATTCAAGCATACATCGGTATTTACACTCGGACCGCTCCTTCATATGCCAAGAAAGATGCTGATTGGTCCAAACGACAAGTAAATATAGACACTTATTTGGAAAATAGTTGCGCCATGAAGGATTTGATTGGTCTTGGAAGAAACTGACGAATTTGTGAACATTTAAATGCATGCTGTATTTCATACACGTAATCAAATTGTATACACCGATATCCTGATATTATTTGTTATTCCGTATTGGTTTACCCTTCTTTCAGCTGCAGGCTATTTGACTTTTTCTGATAGAAACCTAGTAGAAACGTATACATAAACAGCACACAGAGCGACAATGAACGTGGATATTTTTGTTGAATTAACGTATGTTCTTGTTGCTTGTAACTCGAACTCTGATTACTCTGATAACTCGAACATTCGTTAACTCAAACCATTTTCATCGGTCCCCTGGAGGTTCTAGTTATCGGGACTATACTATATATAGAATTATTGAAATTAAATATTATGATCTTTCCTATGGAGAGTTAAATGAATTTTTGTCTTTATTTATTGGATTTCTGCGAAGCAAGGAAGCCTTTCACTTCGGCTTGCGTTCTTCGTCTTTTTTTTTCTTCAACAACATACCCCGATTGCCCTGGATACCTAGTCTGTTCTAGTCTGAGTACTTAAAATAGCACATTACCTGCGGGAGGAAGCGGAGAAAGTTGTAATATATAAGCACTTTGGTAGTCGCAGTAAACTTTAAATGCATTGAAGCTCATATCTTCCAACTGAAACATCGTTACAATATGAAACTTGACAGGCGTCATCATTACTGCCAGTACTTTGTTTTAGTTATAAATTTTTGGACAATGCCCATTCATGACGTCACAAATTGGGTAAATTTGGTACTGGCAGTTTTTTCTTAATATCTCTTCAACAAGACATCATTACGCCACCAAACTTTGCAGATGGTATCAGTCAATAAGTCCTTTGATAATTAAGCAAAATTTTGTGACCACGCCTATTGATGACGTAATGAATAGGCCAAAATTTTGAGGAGGGTGTTGATTTCGTATTTGGGGGACACGCTTTTTTGAATTTGAACTTTGAGGTAATAACAGTTTTAAATAGGCCAATTTGCAGCAGAAATCCTTTTTTTCTTTCATTTCCTCTTTCAACGTGAGCTGGACGGACAAAAAATTTCGAAATGGAAGTACTTTGGAAATACTTACTGGCGCATTGCTCTGTATACAAGAACAAAGAATTCCCTTTAGCCTAAAAAAGAAGCAGTGTAGTGTTTGAAAGATCTAAATGTACCTAAATTTTTACCCCGTTTCAAGTACAACTGAACCTCCATATAGCAAATATCATCGGGGCCCCGAAAAGTTGTTGTTCGCTTCAAAGAGTTGTCCGCTCTTAAAAGAGACATCATTTTCAACTAAATTTTGGATTTCTTATCCTTTCTAAAGTTGAAAACCGGTTGTAGGAGTTGAGTTTGACAAATAAATAAAAAAGTTTTTTAATTTTTAACTGCACTGTCCTCTATATAGAGGGGAAAAGTTCAACTGGGACCTGGAAATAGTGTCTGCTTATAAGGAGGTATTTGCACTGTAAACTGTCCGTTCTTAAGAGGTTTTGCAAATAAAGTGTGACCGTGATCCCATCCAAGGAGGTGTCTGTTATAAAGGATTACTTCGATTATATGGGGTCAAAAAAAGACAAATGGCCTTGGGAATGAAGTTGTTTCATTGGAAATTTCACTGGTAGTTTCACTGTATTTGATCACGTCACAAGTAAGCAATAGTCAAAATTTGAAATTTTTAGACAAAATTGCGTCTCAACTCAAATATCCAATAGATCCTTGAAAAAATGGAACCCCACATTTCATTTTGTTATATGCTCCGATATTCTTGAAAATTCACTCAAAGAGCATTTCGAGGATGTTGACATCGAATCCGGGAGTCGTTTTACGAATTTTGACTCAAGTTTTTTGATGGACTAAATTTCAGCAAAATATCCTTCTTTCCGCCTTGACATTTTTTATTTTTAGTTGCGGCCTTTCTAGGAATTCTTCATTGACTTTTCACTACGATCACAATTTGTTGACAATGACTTAAAACGATTCAATCAATTTCGCTACATGTGCGATAGTTTTATGAGTCAGAACGAAATTTATTGAATTATCGGTCCCTCATTACGCCGGCCCCAATTTAATACCTGCCTTTTTTAAACCGACTTTTATCCCATGTTACATAAGTTTGACGAGCAAACTCTCACAAGCAAAGCCGTAATGCCTTCACGCTGGATAAAACGAACAAAAAGAAAACAACATTAAGGGTCGTGTAAGAAGGGCCATACTGCATTGATAAAACATTCAAAATTTTGTTGAAAAAATGTTATCAAACCAGAACATCAATTTGATCGAAACGAGCGCTCAGAATTTGTTTGCCTTCCTGACAGGACTCAAAAATAATCAGTTATTCAAATTTAGAAAGTAAACATTTTTAATGGCTGATCTATTGCGTTTAGACATATTTTTCCCCTGTGATGGAGAATAAGCAATCGAGTCGTTTTATCATAGTCTTTCTCGTATGACTATGGTTTTATATACTGATGATGATGATGCGTTGCTTAGGTGACGACAAAAAGAATGTCCTCGATGGAATAAATCTCTTTGGAACTTACTAAACCTCTCCGGTGGAGTGTTCCGAACCAGAAAACTTTTTCTTGAAGTTTCAATCATAAAATTTGCTGAGTCACTCCGAAAAAATGCAAAAGTGCTGATTTTGGCGGTGTTGCTTTGCAGTAATTATTGACTGTGCTATAGTTGTTATACATTCTTATCAAACTTATTCCATACTGATGAAGAACAGCTATTTCGAGGTAAGTTACTTCATATATTCAGACATTACGTGACAGTGCACATGTGTGTCTCTTTTACACGCATTTTTTTGTTAAAAAACAAAGTTTTCGACTGTCCAGAGCGGAAAGAAAAATTTGTTGCGGATCATTTTTGAAAGGTGAATTCAGTTCAACCGTTTTCCGTTTTATACGCAACAAAAAAAATTTCAATCAATAAAATTTCAGCATTACTTAAAAATTCGCTAAGTGGCACATTATAAGGAAGTAGAATTTAATCGTTTCAACAACTTTTACGACCAGACGGAGCAATCCTTTGTATGTCGTTGAACTCATATGGAAGTACTTAAAAAAAGTATAAAATTATTGACAAGAAAATGAAAGTCTCCTTTTAAATTTCTGTTGGCAAAGATTTTTCTGACCCACATTATTTTCAACTTCTTTTTCTGCTGTTTGTTTCGAATTCTTCTCAAAATACATAATATAACAACACCAGCTTTCATCGTCTTAATTTAGCTGTTGTCAGTTTTTGCTAGTCTTCATTCTGAGTCGATTTGAACAATTAGCGCCAAAAGTAAATGGAAATTGGTCTTGAAAATTGTTAGAAATTTTCCGTGTTACGAAATGTTCCGCAATGATTTTTGGAAATGGTGGAATCCACTACGAACATTATTTCAATAAATTTTTCTCCGTCTTAACGAAAACGAATGGATATATGTACAATTGAATCCCGTTGGTTGCTCTTACTGGGAGACTTGCTTACTTCTAAAAAGATGCGCTACGCATTGTCCTACTTGACAATCTCACGAGCAAAAGTGGAAAGTTTGAAACTTGTCCATTCCACAAGAAGAAACATCAATCGATACCTGATGAGCAAAACGTTACAGTGAAACCTTCGTTTACAAACGAATACCATTTGTATGAAAATTCGAAGTTTACATCGCAACTCCTGAGCGACATTGGCGGTAGTGATAAAGTTAGGCAAATGACAACCAGGTTTTACGCTCACGCTTTTGAAGATGAAACATTATCAAGATTTATGTTTGATAAAGACGGTGCGGCCAACCATGGTCAGAGAATTGGAAACTGGATTATTGAGAAAATGGGAGGGGAAAGAAGGCCATGGACTGAATCAGGAAGGCAAGGCATGCGACAAGTTTCGCATTACAAAGCGTGGATTAGTGACAAACGCGAGAAAAAAGAACGCGGTAAACGGTTTAAACTCGATGATTCGCGAATTTGGATGCGATTAATGTTCTGGTCAGGTTGGACTTGATCAGCACAAGATATTTTGGACTTGGTTCGTCAAATTTATTCAAGCATACATCGGTATTTACACTCGGACCGCTCCTTCATATGCCAAGAAAGATGCTGATTGGTCCAAACGACAAGTAAATATAGACACTTATTTGGAAAATAGTTGCGCAATGAAGGATTTGATTGGTCTTGGAAGAAACTAACGAAGTAAAACAATAATGAAAGTCGCGACTATTTGTATTAACATAATCAATCTCCAGAACCTCACATCTTTTGTTTGACGCTCGGGGGCAATCTTTAACTGAATTGTGTAAGTCTTGGTAAAACACTTTTTGTTATTCTCATTTCAATCGCGGACCTTTTTTCTACTCTTTCTGATGTGATGATATCAGCAACAGGCAAACCCCATGGAACCCAAGACATAAACGACCCGGCGAATGTGAATGAAAATTGCTATTTAACTATTCCTCTGTAATTTATGTACGTTTAAATTGTTTGCATTTGATGTAAGAGATTTCTTTTGTTCAAGTCTGAAGGAAAATATTTGAACTCCATAAGCGAGGGAGCTTAGTAACTTCTGTCCAGTAGAATTTGCTCATTGGTGTGTGCTTTCAAACCACTCTTTCGGACTATGCAAAGCGAATAATGTGAATAACGTAAATTTTCTGTATTTCTAACAAGTTAAATAAATCCGCAAATAAAATGTACAAAACTATAAATAATGCGTTATAAAATTCATAAAAAAAAATTGGGAACGTGGACCGCAACAAAAACAACATTGAAACAAAGATACATATATGTTTAGCAAGATCATAAACGATCAGTTTTTTATCGTCAGTTGAATGATCAATCGAAATTGAAAAATTGAAAAACGAGCACATTTTAAAAACACTTTCCACGATGGATACAGAACTTGCTGTTTTATTAAAAAACGGAAGGGCTTGAAAACGGAAGAAAGGGAATACATGGGTCACCAAATCCTTTTCTTCCGTCAAACCCTCCTGTAAGTTAAACCGTGGGTAAGAGGATTACATTGTGAAGATGAATGAGAATATGAAAACTTCTCGCAACTTTTGATCAGTTGCTTTCTTTTAAAAGACACGGTCATGCGTGATTCTATTTCGCGAAACATAAAGTTAGGCGCTGCTATCCGATTTTTGGACTAAACGTTTAACACTCTTCACTTCTCGTTTCGCCCTTTTTAAAGTCCCTTACGTTACTTCCACTGACTTGATTCTTACATACACTAAATGATAAATATTCAACTTTTTTGCTTTGACGTTCAACATCTCTTTCTAACTAGGGGTATATTCCATTCGTCCCAACTAACCTTACCAGTTTAACCAACTCAACTCAAATCTGCATTCCATTCGCCATTTTGGTTGATTCAGTTGACTCAGGTTAGCTCAGTTATTTACTTAACCTTTGCCGTGGCGAAGCAACGCAACATTCTCGGTGGCCACATTTACCAAGGGAATAATCAGAAATACATTTAACGGCCTGTTTTGAAAGTTTGACCAAGTATATGCCGGATAACTGAGTCAACCATTTTTCATTCCTTTCGGCAGAAGTTGGTTGAGTCGGTTTGGGTCAGATCAGTGAACTTAGGTAAGCGAATGGAATTAGGCTTCACTGAACGTTCTTGTGCTGCGCAGTACAGAAAAAAATTCTTACGTTCTGGCGCGAAATTAATACAATAGTAATTAATTAAATTTCATAATAGAATTTTCATTAATTTTGACTGATGAAAGTTGAAACACATCTTTTAGAAAAACTGACAGTCTAAACTGAAGCAGGAAAAATGGTCATTTTTAAATGTCTCCACGATCAAGTTTTTATGCATTCAGTCAAAAACTGTCAGTCATATGTTACAAACGTAACATCTCTATTTTCTCAATTTATAAATCTATCAGTCCAATATGCAACTTCTTTCATTATATGCACGCTGTATATATTTTTCCATGTTCACACCTCACCGCGAGTGACATGATTCATAATTGCACAGTAAGTGTGTAAGTAACAAAGAGGATTCGTGATTTTATTGGCACCAGGTCGTCTCAAGTTTACACTTTTCTTTAAACCAAAGTTCTAGAAGTTCATTTTTCTTCCCTTTGGTCTCCAAGTTCACATAATACGAGTCCCCGGTGCTTGGACGCTGATGAAGAAATAACAAGAAAGTAAAGAAAGGCACCACACAATCATAAGTTTATTTTTTTGAAAACGTATATTCAGGAAGTTCTAATGGAAATGAAACATCGTGCATGTTGAATAAGGTTTGTCGAGTTGAAGCCAAAGGTCCAACTGTACCTCAGCATAGAGCCACGATTTGAGCAAAAACGAGTTTATTTTCGAAAAGAAAAGTAGTTTGGGTCATAATTATTCAACACATCCCTGTAAGCCTGCTTCATCTTCTCTTTTAGGGGCTTAGTTGATAGAAAAGTAAAAAATTAAGAATCAACCTACCAATGGTACCGGCAGCACACGGGCATAACCCCCTTTATTCTGATGCTCGTTATAAGCTTTCTTAAGCAAAAATTTCATTTCATCTGTTAAACATTGGTGGCATAGTCGGCACTCCTAAAACAAAGAAAATTCTTAACTTTTACACGCCCCTTTGCCCTTTTTGCCCCTTTGCATGCACACCACAATTTCCGACGCATATCAACAAGAAATGAGCCAAAGAAAGTCAATTCATCAGCAAAAATGAGAATAGATGTTTGAGATATCGGTGCTGCCTTCAAAGAGTTTTGTCCTGCGGCAAGGAAAAAAAAAATCGTTCCATAGATTAAAAGCGGAAATAACTATTCTGACAGTAACTTCGGTAAGGAGAACTAAGAAACAGAAGATACAAATTCATTAAAGATTCTGTTAAAAGTTTTCATGTGCGCCACAGTTTCTTACACTTGCACGATCTTCTCTGTTATTAGAAAATAGGATTCAAAAGATAGAGAAATACAAACATCATACATGCAAGTTCAGACTCACCTGTTTTTCACAGGACTCGAAGCATTTACTTTCTGTGCATACAGAGTTTGGAAACGTTAACTCTCGATCACTTGACATGATGTCATCTATCTCTCGACTAAAGGCAAAAAAATCAAATGTAACAAACGTTACATGGGAAAATCCATGACTTCTGGCTCATTTAACAAGAAGGTCCTTTCCCATTGTTCCGGAAAGACTTGCTCATCCGTATGTTCTTCGACTTAACACTGACACTGAAACTTTCTGATGTAAATACTGTGAATGGTCACTTACTCAAATCGCCCATCCACATGTGCGGCCACGCCCACTAAAGCCAAAGTGTGGTATACTACCTGAAAAGTCATAAAATTCACAATTGTTTTTTACTAAAACGAATATTGGTGGCTTTAAGTCTGAATGCAATCGTAACTGTACTAAGTTGAGACTTCGATACGTAAAATAATTAGGCACAGCATCGAGGGAAAAGTGAGTCGAAAAAGTCTTGGTCCACCGCCACTTGAGCCTTAATTCACTTGCTCAAAGACTCTCTGAAGCTTTTTTGAAAGAAATGTTATGCTCGTACAAGCACCCAACTTAAAATCAATTTTAGATAATTTTGAAAGTTTCAGGGCGTCTGACTCCATAACTGCTCTCATCAAAATCGAAAGAATATAATCACGACAAAAGCCACCTCAAACAAAAAATGGAAGAGTATAACTCACCTGAGAATACATAAGTGCATTGATCGAATGGTGAGATGAACTCAGGTTAGGAGACATATTGACCTACATGAGAAATAAACAAAATAGTGCGTGAGAGCAAGACCTAACGCAACATTAGTAGAAAAATAAAGCCTTCATTGAACACGAATGACTGATGCAGCTGATGTTTGTTATGTACCTCCATCAACCAAACTTTGCCAGTATCATCAATGATAAAATCAACTCGCACCATTTCGAAGAAATTGCTGAAATAAGTAAAAAAAAATTTAACCAAATATTATTCTTGTGCTGCATTAACCTTCTACCGAATGAATAATCTAGCTCTGTTACAAGCATGGTGAGATAGGGGTGGATGAGATAGGGGTGGGTGAGATAGGGGTGGGTGAGATAGGGGTGAATGAGATAGGGGTGGGTGAGATAGGGGTGGATGAGATAGGGGTGGGTGAGATAGGGGTGGGTGAGAAAGGGGTGGGTGAGATAGGGGTGGATGAGATAGGGGTGGGTGAGATAAAGGATGGGCTCATCCCTCTCACCAACATGTATTACTCATGAACTCTCTTCGGTGTGCTGCGAGTTCGCGTGTCCCATTGAACCACATATGTGATTCGAGTGTGGCTCCAACTAACTGCACATGAGAAATGACGAGAAACTGACGAAAACAAATTTTGTTTGTTTCATCACAGATGATTGATTGGGTTTACACTTCAAGTTAAAAGTCTTACTGTTTTGTTCGATATCCATAAAATGCCTTTTCCATATCTGCAGCTTTAGTGGTAAACATCTACAAATTCAAATATTTTAATTTATTTGAAACATTTCTCATTCACAATAATTCATAAACAAACAAATAAAGAACTTATGCATAAACAAATGAACACACCTCTCCAATGCACTTATTAAATTCATTCCAAATGTGCTTCACATCATAACCTGGAAAGTGAATCAACAAAACATGAACAGATAGTACATGACAAGCCTGTCCCCAACAACCCATTATTTCACATTCTAGACAAAACAAAGTATCTAGGCAAACTCCTTTAAATTTTTATTTTAATACAGGCCGTCAGTTCAACATTTGGAACTGCATTTGCGGCCAGTAAACTTACTAATCTGCTGTTTTAACGGGATACTGAGGGCCCATTTTTTTCATACCTTCAGAATCGGATCCTTTTGCCCTGAACCTTCTCTCTCTTCTGTCCCCAAAGAAACAGACCAGAAGAT
>JAYJMG010126204.1:0-10664 GCA_036873935.1 Stomotoca atra
CAAAACGATTATTAATTCGAACACAATAGCTTACGATTTTCATTGGCTATTTATTTTAAGCTTCGTCACGTGACGGCCAAGGAAATCCCGAGACATGTTTTGATGCAACTCAGCTCTCTCTCCTTTCAAATTCAATCTGGAGAGAGCTGAGAATCTCGGCTAAAAAACATTTTAAATTCAGGTTATCTAAAAATATAATTTTTGAAAATTTACGAAACAAGAACGTGTATATCTCACTCTCTCAACATCAAGGCATACCTCCAACCTCGTTCCCCGGCAAGGCCTCTTTCCGCTTTCTCTGGTCCAAACATCAACCTCGAACCCCAGGGCTTCTTCTCCTTATCAGAGGTTGGTCCAATCATCAGAGAGCGGAAAGAGAGAACGAGGTTGGGCATACTCCAGCCGCTTTTCGACAATCGATCAGAATGGAGCATACTCGTCCCCCAAACGATTTGATAGAAGACATGCGCAACGTCCATTATAGAGCGCAACCTCGTTCCCAGGGCCTATTCTCCTTCGCGGAATCCGCTTCTCAGTATTCAGGCTAGTGAGGATGAGACTTGCACGGTAAGTTCTGAAAATGGATCAATCCATCCATTCAAATATGGTAGATGAATGAAGATGAACATGGAATGGAAGAGAAGAGAGAGAGGGATGACAAGTTGGTTAACAATGTTACCAAACCAAGCTTTTCCTGCGTTGTTAGAATCTGTGCAAATGAATACATGCAGATCATAGGCATGTTTTTGTGGTGTTCAAATTCATTAAAAGTTTGTTTTGGAAGTGTTTATCCGTGGACCAGTGATGTTTTATGGTTTTATGTAGCTTTATATTTAGCTCTGCGCACCAGAAGGACTCCAGTTGGGTGACATGTCCCCCATTGGAAGAAATATCCCGATTGGGATACAAAATGTCTTCCAATTGGGGGATATATGTCCTTCTCATGAGACGAAAATTCTTTTCAGAAGCAAAAAGGGGAAAAGCACAACATGAAAAAGTTGCGTTGGGGGTCCCCTAATGGTCAAGTCATCATCAGACTTGTATCTGATGGTCGAGGGTTCAATACCCGTGTTTGCCATGCTTGGGATCATGTCTGAAAGGCTGCTCCTCAGGTCAACCCATGTTGAGGGGGTTGTCTGGGAGGGGAGAGGCACCCTTCAAATGGGGCTGTGTTGCTCAGAGCGTTAATACTCCAGGACCGCCTACTCAAGCCGTGGTCCCTCCTGGAAACAAGTGACATGGTATAGCCCTTGAGCTTGAGGCTAGCCACGATAAATATAAACCTCAACCTCTCATCTCATTTGTGCAGATCTGTCTCATTTAGTTTGACGGTGAACTTGGAGAATATTTGGAGCATTTTCAAAAGCAAATTAGATAAATCTGCACTTTCATGTTGTGCCTTCCACTTTGCTTCTGAAAGAATTTTCCTCTCCCAAGAAGGATATACATATCCCCCAATTGGGAGACATTTTGTATCCCAATCAGGATATTTCTCCCGGTCGAGGCAGGTCACCCGGTTGGAGTCCTTCCCCTACTGACAATTCTCCCTCATCCACCACACGTCCTGTCATGGAGGGTTCAAAGAGAGAAGAAGAACATGTCAGACTACATATAATACCTTAGGGAGATTAATTTTCGCGTGGACATATTTTCGCGAGCAAAATTTTGGACGATTTCTCGTGGACATATTTTCGCGAATTCCCTAAATCTTAAATATTCGCGTGAACATATTTTCGCGAATGAGAAAAAAAAGAATATCTTTTCTATGCATTTTTGAATATTTCAATATCTTAAAAAATGTTAACAACACATTGACGGTAATACTTTAAGAATATCCGGACTCCTCTACATTCTCCCTAAGGTACGCATTATGACACCAGAATTGCAAAAAATAGTCATACAAAAGTATTATCAAAGCCAATCCATATATTGAAGCTGTCAGTGTAATAAGGTTCTGGGGAGGTTGGAGAAGAAAGCAAGTCACATGGGGAAAATACTGCCATAAAGTATAGCTATATATCTTTTTTCACAGTCTTATCTTTTATCTTATGAGATTAGGAAATTTTATAGTTGAAAAGTTAGGGAGTTAGAGTATGATGTAGAGAGTTGGAGACCAAAGCATTGTCAGCTGAACTAGCTGTCCGGATACTTTTCCCAGAATAAATATGGCATCTATCATGGTGGAAAAATGTTTTATGCAGAAATGAGCTATGTAAGTCAGTTCTGGGAGCTGATGAAGCTCTGACTCACAGATCAAATAGCCATCCCCTTGTTTTTCTATTTTTCTCTCGTTTTGATATAACTTCTAATCAAAGCCAAAAACGAGGATTGTGTGGTAATGTTTAAAAAGAAAATCCAGGTCTTCACTCGTTGGATTGATCAAACAAAAATGGGAAACGTTTAAATCCGAAAAATCAATAGACCATTTCCGAGTAGGTCCGAAATTGCGATTTAGGTGACAAAGTGGACTTTGAATCCCAAGCTTTCAGCAGCGTGTGTGACGGTGAGTAAAAATTTCAGTGAAACCTTATGTTATAGTCAGCAGGGAATCCTGAGGCATCATTCAAAAGAAACATGGATCCCTTCTAGAATCATAAAAAGCCTTTGCACTCGATGGGAAACCCAAAATAGGTAAGTTTGGGAAGTTTTTGCGTAGCCTATTTTACGCATGTTTTGCGCCTGAAAACATGCGTAAAATAGCTACAAGTAAAACTTGCCAAACTTACCTTTTTTGGCTTTCTCATCGAGTGCAAACACTTTTTATGATTCTAGAAGGGATCCATGTTTCTTTTGATGCATCACAGTTCTCTGCTGACTAAAAGAAAAGATTTCATAGACCTTTTTACGCAACGTTACACGCACGCTGTGGCTGATGCTTCGGGGGTCAAAGTCCACTTTGCCACCTAAATCGCAATTTCGAACCTACTCGGAAATGGTCTATGGCCACACATTTTCAGTACCCAGAATGCATTCAATGGGTTCCAGTTCACACAGCCCCACATGTGCAAAATGATTGAGTACTAGGTTGTTAAGTGTTGTGGCTATTTTTCCGTAATCGGCAGTCGTACATTTATCTCATTACATAAATGGCTAATGCAACTACCTAACTCTCCGTTGCATAACTCTCTAACTCCCCAACTTTTCGATTCCCTCATCACCAATACTCTTATCATATAATAACCGCATGTTTTATATTGAAAATCCTTGACTAGTCCAAGATTGTTGTTAGTCTTAAAATTCACGAAACTGATAAAAATATAACGTATTCAAGTTTTAAAATTGTTACATTTCTTGTTGCTATAACTGAAGAAATTAAGGAATTCCTATTATTAAAGGTAAGCAGAAGAAGTGTCAAAAAATTCGTTATAGAAAATATTGTGTCTAATAAATCAAAATAATCATAAATAATACATTTCGGGAAATTATGTTATTTTGTTATCTTTCTAAAAACATTACCTTTAAATTATTATTATTATCACTTTCTTTTATACATCTGTTGATACCTAGTAAATCAATTCAATATCTTGGAATTCTTCTGGATGAAAATATGACCTGGAAGCCTCAAATAAGCCACTTATAGCATTAAAACTAAGGAGAGCCAACAACATGCTTTCCAAATTAAGGCATGAAGTGCCAAAAAACATTGCCATTCAGGCTTACTATGCATTATTTCACTCACATCTATCATGTTGTCAAATTTGAGGTCAAGTCCAATGTTATCTTGATCAAATATTTACCTTGCAAAAAATGGCTGTTCGATTAATTTCTTTTGCAGATCCTATCGCCCATACTAGTTCACTTTTCCAACAAATATATACTCAAGTTCAATGACATAATTCAACTGCAAAATATTTTACTGGTAAAAAAATAAGAGATGGTAGATTAAATAGAAGCACTATATAATACTATTAAAGTTGATCTCTACCACTCTCATAATACAAGAGGTAAAACGGCATAACAAATAAACCTGCATCTAGCCAACACCACTAAATGTGGTCTAAAGTCAGTTAGAATGCAATCTATTCTAACATGGAATAGATATATAAAAAATAATCCTCATATTCTTTCTCTAACTAGAAGTGATCAGGTGATCATGCCTTCAAAAAAATATTTTTTAAGCTCAGGTCATCCTTAAATTTGTTTGCCGTAACCCGATCGAACTTAAAAAATTCACGCAGACTCTAAAAGATTTTGCTCTGTAAATCACGAAAATTTAGGAAAATTTTTTTTTCAACCAAAACTTACTGAGCTCCGACTCTCGAAATTATATTTCTATTAGAATTTATTTTAGAGTAAGACAAAGAAGTATAAATAACGACTTGTTGAAACGGAAACGTTCAGCATGATGAACATGCTTTCAACGATAATATTTGAAACGTGTTTTTCTAAGGGACAAAATTCATGCAAAGTAGTAACCAATAAGGAGCTCCTGTCTCAAAACTAACCATGATAACAAAAAAATAATTATATCCACGTTATCAGCAAACATTCAAGAACAATCGAGTGTCAGGGTTTTCAATGTTATTATGCAGTTTTAAAAGTATTATGTCCCAAAGTAATGAATGCAGAGTAATTAATGCTTTTGCTTTTGAAATCTAAATATCTTCGAAACGAAAAAATTATTCAAAAAAAGCTGACACACGATTTTCGAACAAAGCATAGGCTACATAACAAGACATAACAAAAAAAAAGAACTTGAGTTAAAATTGTTGAAATTGTTGTTGAATTGAATTTGATTTTTAAAACATTGAATGATTGTTTTTGTGCAATTGGTTGGCTGTTTTGATCCGCATGTGAGTAATGGCTCACAGCTCTCCATTAAAACTTCTGCAAAGTGTTAATGCATATTGGCCAAATTCTGGGGTGATGAGATTCATGCATGCATCAGGCTAACTGAATAGATTCTATTTTAAAGGTCTTACATTTCCTCAATTGAATGATATTTGTGTTGATTTGTTCGGATGGTGTAGTAATTGTATAGTATATAATGGTTATTAATTTCCCTAGCCAACTTTGCTCCGAAAAGTTGACAAAAAGAAAAAGTGCAGTTGTGCAATGAAAAATGGTTAATGTAGTTCTAGGTATCTGTGAGGTATCTTATTCCATGAATTTTACTAATACAATGAGACATATTGATTCTTTCCATTTTATGAAGACTTTTTCATTTCCTTTTTACCAACTGCTTCAAACTAAGCAGATTATTCTCTCTACTTAAACGGATTGACAGTGTACTGTTTGTTGTTTTTAGCAAAACGTTTCAAGACAAGACAGTGTGTCAAAGGAACTGATTCACGATAAATGAAGTACATATGTCTCTATGTATCTTGTTGTTTTTATTAATGAGGGTTTCTCTTTTATATTGAAGAACACTCAGTTCAACATTTTGAATTATTTAAAATTCCTCAATGTTGTATTGACATCTGAGTTGATTTTGATGAGTGTTTTCATTATAGATGTATGGTGAAAACTATTAAACATTTACATGGGTAGTGTTGGAAAGAAATCTTCTTGGCTCACACTTCTGAAGATTTTTTATCTAGAATTTTTTCCTAATAATGAAAATCACTGGCTTGTTGGATTTTTGTTTGAAATCAATATTATGTCCAGTTTGCCTTAAAAAGTGTTGGTTTTTAAAGTATTTTGAAGTACAGCATTTCAGAGCAACCATGTTTTGAGCTATGGAGTCGCAACATTTAAAACCACAAAAAATGAAGCAGAAAGATTATTTTCAAGAGTTGATGCATAAAGATTGTAACTTCAAACATCCGAAGAAAAATTCACGCCATTACAAGCAAATGAAGGTGAAGCAGAGAGAACTTGTTATTTCTGATTCATCGACAGCACAGAAAGATGATGCCAATTTAAGGACTGGTATTATGAATTCTAATGGACTCCTTCATGTGAAGCACAACCACATGCCATTTGAATATACTGACAATGCAGTGACAGATAAAATTCCCAAATCAATATTAAAAAAGTCAAAATCGATTCGGACATCGTTGCCAAATGAATATTACAGAAACCCTATTCATAATAATCAAATCTTTGTTGAAGATCCGTACGAGTATATTTCTGCTGAAGATTCAGTGGAGCATACTAATCGAAGGTTTTCTGAAGTTGCTCCCATCAATAATAAACCATGGCATGTTCACGATGAAGTGAAATGGACACAGCAGCCTGCAATGCTCAAGAATCCTAGACATGACAGACGTGTCATGGATTTTGGAATGTACTTGTCAAACAAGCTAAAAAACTTGTCCTGTAGAAGCAATAGGACAGCAATGCATGAAAATCATACTCAGTTAAAAAATGTTCAATTGAATGATAGACAAGATGACAACTTTTTTACTGAGGATTTTGTACTTTATTAGTAATTTTATGATATTATATTGCTCTTCTCTTTATAACTTGTATATAGTTGTAATTCAATAAACCAATTATTTATAAGTTAAATTTTGTATATTTTCTAGATTTATAGTGTATCATACTATATTTATTATAAGAGACCTATAATGTAATGTATATGTTGTGTATTTAATGAAATGAGACATCAATAAATGCTTTTAGAAAATGGAAATCTTTGTTCTTCTTCATCTTCTTCTTCTTCTTCTTTAATTCCTATGCTAATTAATATTTCTTCAGTTTATGGCACGAGATGTAAATCTCCATGTTCTTAACTCTGAATTTATACTCCTTTCTAGAGATAAATGATGTGATTGTGCATGATGCTTATTTTTGCAGAAGGTTGCCATAAGTTGTGTTGTTTCAATGTTTTTACTTTTGTTTGTTTTAGTGCAAGTCATTTGATACCTTTATAAAATGACACACCCTTACTGAATAAGACATGAAAATGCAAGGTCATGTCCTTCTGGTATGCTTGATCATTCCTGTGCTCCGCTGTGATCGCTTTAGAGAAACAGAGATTGATGAAGACAATGAAAAACGTTCTGATTGTGTCCCGCTATCATTTAATGCTTTGATGGCACAATATAAAGCTCAAGCAGGTTACAACTCCATGTATATGGCAACCACTACTAATGAAGCTATTTTATTTCCAAATTTATTGTGGAATGCAAAAGGACAGAAGAAATATGCCACAATTGTGAACAATTTAACCAACACCTTTAAAAAGGTGAAGAATTCTGGAAAACCTGAAGTAGTTTTGAAATTCAGAAACCTCATTGCTAATAAGTTGAACTTATCAAAACGCAGTAACAGTGTATTGACGACCATTCGAAAACGCCAGTTTAATGGCCGTGTAACGCTTTCAAGAACGTGCACAGATCCTGGTGATCGTGATCTAACCACGAAGCAAGCAAATCTTTGTGGACAGTGCAGTGAGACCACAAAATTACCAGGTGACAGGTGTGTATAATAATGCTTTTGGTTATGATTTTTCTTTGTAATCAATTACTGCACTAACCGTTGTGTAGGAAAGGGATGCTATTTTTTGGGCGTTAACTTGTTGATAATTATAATTGAGAAGACGTACAAAACAACAGAAAATATTGATGTCATAAATTTTTGCAAATGTGCTTCAAAGATAATTTTAGTGGGTATCAATTTTCATGAATATTTGAGTTTTGATCGAAGTTCATGAAATTTGTGAAAATTAGTACACAGGAAAATTAATACGCGTAAAGATATGTCCTCTAACAAAGCATTTTACTAAGTATAAAAATGAATACACTGTGGGATTTGTTTCATCAAATAGAAGAAAACAAAACAGTGAGTAAGCAAAGAAGGAATTCCTACTTACCCATGGGTTTGCTGCTACAAGACTTGATTGAAGTTTACTGACAGGTATGGTATATCCCATGATTTAATAATTTGTGAGACCCAATATGTTTAACATAATTCCGATGCTTCTTGTTCCTCAAATCAACTATAAGATGACTTTTACAAAATTTTGGTAAGTGCAAGCTGTTAATCACGCGCTAGGGTGCTTGGTTGAATTATGATGACTTGTAATGAATTTGTCACCACATGGACTAATATTTCTAGGTATCATTTCTATTTATCATTTATTTGTTATATATGTTCTCAAACTCCTAGATTTCCTCAGTATGTGAATGAGGTTGTTTGCGAACACAAGAAAATCTGCTTCAATGGCGCTGGCGAGTGCAAACAAAACCAGAGATTGACGACTTTCTTAGTGAGACAAGGTTGCCAAACAGTTTCCCAAAATGGACAATCTGTTAAGGTGGAAAAGTGGGTCCAATCGCGTGAATTCGTGCGTACATCATGTGAATGTCAAATGAGTGTCAATTCATTTCTGATGAAATATGTAAAGAATATTCCCCTAGTTGTCAATGGTGGTAGGTAACTAGTGCATATACCAAAGTGCCTTTCAAGAAATAAGAAAAGGCTTGCTCCAAAATAGACAAACCAGTTGACTGGCTGGCAGTTGGCAGTTGATAGTTGGTTGGCGATTAATGAGAAGGAAAAGACTTCGGTAACATTATAGTAGTTGTTCCATGGACAATCCGAAAACTCTGCAAAGTTGCATCCTGAAATACAATTAATATATAAAAATGAAATTAACTAATGTTTTGTTCTGACATGGGTGCCCGGTTTTTAGTAATTCACTTCATTTTGTAGTCAGTGTTTTTTAGTTTTTTTGTGGCTTTCATACAGTAGTGTAATTGTTGTACAATACCACCCGAAATTTTATAATAGTTCACGCCCAGTTTAAGCCCTGCGATGATGGTGAAGGAGCTAATGAAGATGAGCTAATCTGGTTAACTGGCCCGTGTGAAATGAACAAGAAACCTCTGCTAGTACCATGCAATTATTATGCACTTGTCCAGTGGACATTGGTGTTTGTGGTTATCTGACAAATTTTAATCTCGTCCTTGGTAAAATTAAGTAATTTCTTGAGTATGGGTCAGCCCGCTTTATAGGTTTTTTACAAATCTTGGTAAAATTAAAAAAATTAAGTAATTTCTTGAGTATGTGGGCCATCCTGCTTTATAGGTTTTTTTTACAAATCAAATACAGTGTTTCTTTTCTCACGCAAACGACCCAGCTGAATCAACTTTACAAAAAAGTCACATCAGAATCAGATCCGAGATCCAGAACGATCTTTGGAGACAATGCGCCATTTTTTTTCCATTGTGTAGTGTTGTGCGAGAAGTATGTGAGATTTAATATACCTTACGTGGATTAGTTTTCGCGTTGAGAAATTTTCGCGGACACTCAAAATGACCTAATTTAGCGTGGATTAATTTTCGCGGATGGCGGAACTGTGATGTTTTTCGCGTGGAATAATTTTCGCGGATAACAATTTTTTTTTTGAATTTTCACGTATTCTTTTAATGAGAAACAGAACAAATAAAAGGATTTTGTTATCAAAACTCTTCAATTAACAATGTTTAAACAATATCTAAATAATAACATGAATTACAAGAAAATTTTCACTTTTTCCAGACAGATTAATTTTCACGGTTTAAAAAAATCGAATTTTCGCGCGGATTAATTTTCGCGGACGGCCGAAAATTCGAATATTTCGCGTGGATCAATTTTCGCGGAAAATTTGAAAATCCGCGAAAACCGCGAAAATTAATCCACGTAAGGTATTTGTAGGAAATACTTCTTGGAAATATAGTTTTTAGCATAATGTATTTTTGATAGTTCTTTATTGTGTATAGATGATCTTTTGAGATCTACTATTATATTTTTCTGATACATAGATGAGCGAAGCCTCAAAATGTTTCTTGAAAAAAGTGCTGATTGCCAGAAAAGCCTTCGAGGGATCGGTCATTTATGCTATTATATAAATGTATTGAAATTTTTAAAAAGATTTTTACGAAATTTTTGTTCAGTTAATATGAAAATTATTTAGCTACTAAATTAAAATGTTTATGCAAATGAAAATGCAATTGAATTAATGCTAATTTTTTTACTTATTTTTTCACACCGGTCTTCTATGATCTTTATTCGATGTTCGAGTTGTCGACAGGCCGTACCAAGAAATGTGTCCCACTTCTTTTTTTAATCGGAAATATCCATTCGTCTGCTGGAAATCGATTCGAGGATTGGACATGCAAAGACATTCCATTGCATACCTCGCTAATCCGGAAGTCTTTACTGATCTGTATCATAATGTCTTAAGGTTGAGTGGCCCAAACTTGTGTAGACATTTGTCAAATAGGACACATGTTTTCAATATTTTAGTGTGTTGTTTACATAATGTAAGAAGCATTTGTCATCGAATTGAAGAACGTATTTGAAAAAAGATTTCGATTTCCTTTCTTACTAACTAGAGCTCCGTACCTTCTCCAAACTTTCTTTGCCCAGAAATACCAGAAAAGAAATTATATGTGACCTGCTGCTGTACTATAGTAATATAATAGTAATAACTATTAGGGCAAATTTATCAGAAATGACATTTTCAGACTCAATCCTTTAAGTATAAGGTCGCCTTATGAATTCGTACATACGTCGTGTCTGATTAAAAAATTTTATTTAACATTTTTCCTTTAAAATGATTTAAATGAGATGTGGTGACATAATAAAGTGTCCTTTAAGGCGTCCATTCCACTAACGTCGCTTGCATCTTTAGATTTACTTCATATTTTACCAATACGAAAAGTTTAGCTCATTAAGTCCTCCATAATTAAGGATTTAATTATGTTCATCCTTTAAGTCTAATCTAACGAGAC
>JAYJMG010126315.1:0-23338 GCA_036873935.1 Stomotoca atra
TTTGCAAGTCGAGCAGTGCACATAGAAGTAGCCAGTAATGTCGACACAGATACATTTCTTCTTGCATTGCGTCGCTTTATTGGGCGAAGAGGCAACATCAGATACTTAAGGTCTGATAATGGAAGTAATTTTGTTGGAGCCAAAAAAATAACAAAATAATAAGATATAAGATAAGATCACTGTGTTTTATACACGGATACTAATTTAAATGTAGATAGTTGAATTTGAATTTTTTTTCCGAGGTTTATAATGTACAGACGAGTAGGTCACTGCAAGGTGCATACCAACGTTAAAATATTTTGTTATTATATTATTATATATAAGATTGGCGCCGATTGGGTGTCGCATATGAATCCACCAGCATCAAGTCACATGGGCGGGGTCTGGAAAAGACAAATCCGAACAGCCCGCGCCATTTTAAATTCGTTGTTGAAAACACATGGAACCAGTCTTGATGATGCCTCGTTAAATACATTGATGGTCGAAGTCGAGGCTATCATCAATTCCAGACCACTAACTGTGGAGCAGCTGAACGATTGCAACAGCTTAAAACCGTTGTCACCCTCTAATTTGTTGACCATGAAGTCAAAAGTTGTGATACCACCTCCAGGAGAATTTTCCACGCCGGATTTGTATTCACGGCGTCGCTGGCGCAGAGTCCAACATATTGCTAACGAATTCTGGAAGCGTTGGCGCAAAGAGTTCCTCAACAGTTTACAGGACCGACAAAAGTGGACCGCTAAACGAAGAAATTTCAAGGTCGGAGACATAGTTCTTTTGAAACACGAAACACTCTTTGTGCATCGTAATCATTGGCCACTTGCTAAGGTTAGTGAAACGTATCCGGACAAGAAAGGCTTCGTGCGTAGTGTGAAAGTCAAGCTGGCAACAATTACAATACGAGCGACCAATCACGAAACTAGTGTTGTTGTTGGAAAGCGATTAGTGTGATTCCACACGAGGAGCCACGGTTTAATTATGACGATTTTAACTGTATCTCATGACGAGGAGCCACGAATTAATCATGCCGATATTTCTTTTATCGCATGAGAGGAGCCATTGTGTTATAGCGCCTTTTTGAATAGCGCTAAATGTTTGCCGTTTGTTTTAAATAAGTACTCTCTGTTGTTATTTGTAGTGACCTCTCCACCACTCTCTTCAGTTCTGCCACCGCTAGCCCTATGGTGGAGAGATTACTACAATTGATTATTTTATTTTATTACGTCTCTTGAGATGCGTCTTGTCATCGTCGTATTTTCATTTTTGCTTACGTTACTTTTTTACACAATAATTACTATCTCGTTGGAAATAGTGTTATAATACTGTTGAGTATTTTTTGTTTGATATACACTGTTGAGTGTACAAGAATTTGAAATCATTTTTGCACTGTTAGTGTGCATTTGTGTTCGTGTGGATGCCTTCCTTTGCTACTCATCCATACACTTTGTGCTTAGTAAGTTTGCTATTTTCATTATTTATTTGTTTCATTCATTTTAAGTAGAGCGTCGTCTGCCTAGCCGTCACGGCACTTTTGTCGCGCACACCATGTCCGTTTATTCCACGCTCATATCTGCCTTATGTTTTGACTTAGCTTTCTTTTATGCGTTCGAATCTTTATTTTGAATATTTTAGTTTGCGTATATGTTAGCCAAATTTAATGTAATTTGTTTTGTTATTTATGTTATAGCGAATATCACTATTCCGTTGAGTACGAGTGTTTATTTGGATTCCGGCACCCACACCCACTCCTGACTGATAGCCAGAAATATGAAGGATTGGATGATATAGTTCCACTTAGGCTTCCACACAAAGATGTTTACAATTTTAAGAACGTCCTGGTAGAAGAGTGAGGTTTTACAAATCTTATTCTTGCGGATCTAACAAGAAAAAAGACTTGCACCATTGTTTTTCATTATACTGCAAAAAACACATGGTCATGGATAAATTAGAGAATTCATTTACCAAACTCTTAAGTGAATTAATTGATATCACCTATCGAGTTAAACTTATTTATTTTTTTTATATTAATGAAAACAGGTGTTTTTGACATACTTAATGGCATTAACAAAAAAAAATTGTCACTTAATTTGGTGATCTTTTTGTTTCTTTCAACAGACACTTAGCTTTAATGCAGTTGAAGGTATTGCAGTTTGACCTAACGCAATTCAGTTTTTTTACATAACTATTACTGTACTATACTATACTGTATATAACACATGTCACATCCAACTGAACTGTTGTCGAAACATTCGCATTGTATCAATGATTAACTTACAACGGCGTCACTGTGAGAGAAAAAAATTAGATACTAATGAAAAAAAACCTGTCATGAATCTTAACATAAAAAAGCATTGAAAAGTAAATACATAAACCAGAATTTTCCAGATTGATCCAGAAGTACAAAACCAAAGCCTTCTATGCTATCGCAGAAAGTTAAAAAACCAAAGAACACAAAAATGGACGGAACCAAAGCCGCAGAAAGTCAATAACAATGGTAATAATGGTAACAATAATAATATTGCGTGAAGAATATCCCAAACATTTGCACCTTCAGAAATACTTGTCTAATTAAAAAGACCTAAATCAACTTATTTTGACATACAATGTGATACTCAGGCCATACTTCAATGCTGTCAAAAATAGAGAAAAAGGATCCTCAAAGGTGATCTCCTTAGAACATGAACTCACACCCAGTACAAAGGATTTAGAATGTATCGTGAACTACAAGAATTGTTTTTATACAAAGAAACATAAACAAAAATAAAAAGTGATAACTTACTGTTTTCATTGTCAAATCAATCTAAGATGGATAATTTGAAGGCAACAAAGATTTACATCTTCTGTCTGTGAAGTAACACTAAAATGTTAAAAGTAAACAATAGACTGATTAACAACTAACGTGGCATGAAATGGGATCATACCACAATGCCGCCAGAAATAGCGAAAGAGAACCTTTAAATGTGCGTAGGATTAACCTCCTTACGATGCGAACATACACTGTGGCTTAAAACAAGTCACAGTCCTGACCTTTATCCCTTAATAAAACTGATGGAATGGGGCATTGATCGTGAGTAGTAGCGACATAGCAACATTATATCCATTGTAAAAAATCGCATTTTAAAGTTAGGCCGAAACAAACAAGATTTAGTTATGTCATGGCGACTAAATTAATGTTTTCCCACGCCCAGTGCCGATAATATTGTAAATTACAAGAAATATTCTATAGGAAGAACCATAAACCAAAACCATATGTTACAACTTACTGTCTTAATTGGTAAATACCAGAAATCAATCCAAGCCACAACAACTTGGACGAACTGAACACTTATATCTTCAGTTTGTGTTACTTCAGTAGCTGGAGATGGGTCAGGAGCGTCAAAGAGTTTTCTTTATTGTTGATATGTCATATTTCACATAAGTTGGTAATGAATGGAAAACAAAGGAACAGAGCTTGTATACTGTTACACACTCTCCATCGCCATGTGAAGAAAGCTTGTTTCTTTATTAGTTAAATTGGATTGACTGAAGTATTTCAGACAATACTCATTGAAATTGATATTCAAAGCAATGAATGACTGTCTCCAAATCTTTCTCAGCAACAAACTAAGAGAAAACCAGAAAACCTAAAACCAACACGGTTTAATACTAAAAATACAAAAAAGCATAAACAAACTTATTACGTTCATTTTTTAACATAAGAAAGACGCTTACTAAATCGCTCTCTATGAGCAAAAACGGCGCAAATTTCCAATTTTTTATTGATGTTTTTACAATAGCCTATTCAAATTTAGATTTGAGGTATAGAAATGAAACTAACAGTATTTGAGAATAAAGACAAAAGCTATCTTAACAAACAAACTATATGCAAATTTTTTTATGCTTTTCTGCCTATGAGCAGACTTAAAAATTGTACCCTTCAAAACCTAATTTTACCAAGTTTGAGCTTCTCGTGAGCCGCTAGTAGAAGTTTCAAATTTCAGAGGGGTATAACCATTTGTGAAATAGAAACCACATGTTAACCTTATTAGCCATGGGGAGAGGGCATAAAGTGCCTGCGGCAGTTTTGATCGTTAATAACTTTTTGGGTATTGTGTTTTAGGCACTGAAACTTTGTCACCTTTCCTAAATATCTATATGCAATATTTATGCCAATTTTTATGAAATTTAAGGCATGTGAACTATTATTTATTGAAAAAAAATTATGTATACTCAAAAATTTAAATAGGAAAGCCCGTAACATTTTGACAAGTGAAAAATTTCATATTTTATGAAGTTTTACAGCAATCTTTATAAAACTCTAATCAAACAACAATCTCGATAAGAACTACAAAAAAAACTGAAATAAAAATGCTGACATCATCATGACGCCATTTATGATGTCATATCTTTTTAAGCACGGTTCCCACTTGACGATATTTAGCGATAACTAACGATAACTAGCGATGGAAAAATAACGATAACTAACGATAGTTTTACGGGAAGCAAGTGTAAGCGTCCCCACTAGAAAATGAGATGACAGAAAAGTTATCGTTCTTTCTAAACATGGATTCTGAAGAAGAGTTGCCTTTGCTACATTTCTGTCTTTGTACTCTTTTTTGTCAAATAGACATGGTTACTCATGAACAACTTCGATTAATTGTTCATTTTCGTCAAGTGGAAAGCCACAAAACTTGTTTTTTCAGTCATTTTGTTTTCGATTAGGTACACCCACACTGTGGGTCTCACACTGCAGACGTTTTGAAATATAAATACCGCATTTTGAACATATTTTCATTCAATTCAGAGTTTCACTTTTGAACATACTACTTCATCCATGTTCAAAAATGTCGGCTTTCTTTGATATCGAACGATATCTAGCCATAAATATGAAAAGGTTTTCATATTTATCGTTGACGATAACTAACGATATCTAAAGAAAACTAGCGATAGAAAATTAGAATTACGTTCCCACTTAAACTTAAAAATTATCATTAGCAAATTATCGTTAGGTATCGCTAAATATCGTTAAGTGGGAACCGTGCTTTAGGGAATCTTTGTCATTTTGGCGCCTGATAACCCCTCATAAAATTTTTTTCAAAGCAAATAGATGGTATATTTCATAAAGCTCTGTTACTTAGCTTTCAGAATATCAAAACAGAATTAAAAAAGCTTGTATTGCTCAAAAGTTATAAGAGTTTAAATTTGCCTCCTCATTTTCAAATTTGGCAAATTTTTGATAGTGAAAATGCTGATGTCAGCACAATGGTGGCCATTATTGTAGCACTTGTAAAATTCTATTAACATGTTAAGTTTCGTCTTTTAAGTATCAGACATTCAAACGTTATGGGCTGCGGGCACTTTATGCCCCCCTCATGGTTTTGAACGTCAAAAAAGCAGGATGTTCCATTCCAGTATAGAGAATTGCTCATTTTAGCTCCAAAAATGTGTCTGAGACGCAACTAAAGCAAACAGCTTATTAAATGGAAAAAAAGTCAAGACATGCCTTGGCCACATGAGTTAATACTGATAGAAAGACTGCTAATAATTAGTACGTATTATTAAGGATTAAATGCGAAAGTAAAGTATATTGAAAGAGGAATTCTAACCTTAACCTTTAATCCACTAATTAAAATTAAAATTCAAATAAGCTAACTTTCAATGTAATTAGAAACACGCTATAACAAATAAATCCAAAAGTTTCAAAAACAACATAACGATAAATACACTGAAAACTAGGTAAATAAATACCAAATATATACTTACAAATTCAGAAGCCGAATTAAAATGGCACTGTCTTAATCAAGATTTCTAACAATCACGTCAAAATAAAAACATAATAAAAGAAATAAAATAGAATGAAACACGATTTTACCTCAATCTAGAGCTTCAACTGCTAAGCAACAGCGGGATGTGACAATACACAATTTACAGCCTAAACAAAAACATAATGAAACAAAATAAATATTAATTTCCAGTGAAAAAAATAAGGGCACACAACCATACATAAAGGGTGAACACAAAATAATTCATAATCTTCCATATTGATTGTCATGGCTGTGTGACAATAGTTTATATAAAAACCATTCTGCCCAAGGATATTTACTTACAAATTACAAGGTTTTTATAGGGCGAAACTTGAAAGGGAAATAGTAGTAAATAACTGACGCCAGCAGGGATAACTTGCATTGCATTCCTGGAAGCTATTTCGAAAACGAATGGAAATAACTGATGCCTCAGGTGTTAGTCCAGCAGTTGCGAAGTTATTGGCATTTCAAATATTGATGTTGCTATGGCAATAGAAGTATGGGGACTTGTTTTTTAGTTTTTCTTGACATTGAGTGAAATAATTATGAAAATGTTGCAATTCTTTGAATATAAGATTTTAGGACAAAAATCCATAATTGTGCTAAGTTGAAAATAAAATAAAGCATTACAGTTACAAGGCTTTTAAAGCAAAATTGACTACCGTAAGGAAAGAAAATTTCGCGACAAGAAATTTTCGCGGAATTTATTTTCGCGTTTTCAGTCTTCGAAACTAACAAAATTCGCGGAATTTATTTTCGCGATTCAGTGTTAACCAAGAGAATTCGCAGAATTAATTTTCGCGATTCTTAAAAATTTCAATGAAAGTTATTTTGCATGAAAAACTGAGATAAATAAAAAAGTAGAAAAATACACGTGTTCTTTTTCCATCTAGGGCTGAAAAGAAATTTTTGCGATTCAATTCAAAACTCTTCAAATTCGAGAAAATATATTTTCGCGAAAAGGGTCCTAATTCGCGAAAATAAATTCCTCGAAAATAACTTCCGCAAAAATTTCTTCTCGCGAAAATTACTTCCCTTACGGTACTTCAAATCTGAATTTGAGACTCTGCAGGCTTTTTAAACTACTTTGAACAAGCTGATTTTTCGGAAACTTTGTTTGGTTGGTAATTGGATTGACTTTTAGTGTGCCAATCTTAAGAATTATTTTAAAATTGACAGAATTTACAAAGAAGAAACTGAAAAAACATGTTTGTGCTTAATCAGCAATTACTTAATAGAAATTATTTAGTGGTATTAGCAATTTAGATTTTTTAAAAGATCACAAATTTTGCTCTTAGAAAAATGCTCAAAATTATTAAAGATTTTGTTTGAAAAAGCTTAAACTTGGCCTTAACTTGTGAACTTTTCAATTTTTATTTTTGCGCCATTTTGCTTTGTGACGCCATCTTCCAAAATAATTAGCATCAATGGAATTTTCTAACGATGGTTGGTGCTGGAACATGATTTCAGGTTAATTACATCAGCCTATGAAACGTTGTTCACATTTTACAGGGGAAGTTTGTTCAAATTTTGATTTTTGTCAAATACGTTCAATTACCTAGTTAATACCTTTAAAAAAAAACAGAAAAACAAATACAAGCTTCTCTTCTTTCGTCTTTCGTTGATTTTTCGCTAACTCTGGGCATGCGTGAACTGGACTGGAGTGAAGTTCATGATGTAAAGTAGTTCAGAAAGCGCGATTCAATCACGCGAGCAGCAGTCATAGTGCACATAAATCAATCAAGCGTGGATAAGGATTTCAGTTATCATCGCCTTCCGTCACAGAAAAAAAAACATCTTTGTTTATTTCATTGGACGGTGGTTGGGATTTTGTGTTCTTCTTTTGACATGATATGGATTTTTATCTTCCAAATACTTATTTCAGGTGGAGCTCACAATGCTGTTTCCAACACAAGCTTGAATAACAAATTGTATGGTAATTTTCAGCTTCAGTGATGCACATGCACATGATGAGGTAAAATACATTAAAACCCTCGGACGACATATGCAAATGCAAATTACAAACATTCCAATGTAATGTAGCCATTCCATTTGCAAATGAAATATCTATGTCTTTACTCTCCACCTTAGTTCAATTTGAGTGAAAGTTTATTTTCTGTCTTCGGAAAAGAAAACTTAGAGGAGAGCCAAACGACTCATTTTGAGATTTTCAAAGAACGTGAAAAAACTTTCATTCAGAACATGGTATAATTACTGATGCCAGTGAAGATGAAAATCAAGAATCTTTTGAAGACCTTGACGTTTGGCTTGCTCACTGGAATAAGTGAGACGTTTTCACGAGAAAAATGTTATTTTACTTGTGTTTTAAGAGGCACTGGACTGAAGAATGATGCTTGGGACACATAAACAAGCACATATTATTTTATGAATGGAATTATCAAAAATATATTTACGAAAATGACGTTACATCATGTATCTTCAAATAACTCATCTGGAATTTGTATCTCTGCAGCATAAATGACAACTCAGGTTCGAACAAAAAAGGTTTGCCTTTTGAAATATTTGGCATCTCTTCTCACTCAAATTTCTGATGGAATTACTGTCACATCTCATTATAAAAAATTAAAAATATTGCGCCACAACTACTGAGTTTATATTTTGGTACTCTAAACATGAATTTTGACGATTGATCTTGTGTCGCTGGGCCAACGCTATCTTCTTTCAGTCGGATTATAATGTTTTGAACTACTTTACGTCACACTCTTGTTTAGAACCCAGTACTTTTCTATTCTGTGCAATTTTAAAAGTAGCGTTGTGAAAGCACTTTTATCTGACAAGATTAAGAAGCAAAGAAAGTGTCTGCCATTGGTAGGACACCATTTTTGGATTTTTTGGGGCAATATGGTTTTTTTTTAGGGAAAAAGAAAAATTCTTAAAATTGGACAAACTTCCCCTTTAAATGTATAAACAGTCCTTTTCTATCAAATCAAAGGTGCTAAAATGCTAAAAAGTACTATGGTTTAAAAACTTCACTAAAAAGTATCTGGCGACAATACAGCAAAATGAAGGTTGGCTGACATAACATAGCTATCAAAACCTGAAAACATGAAAACAGAATAGGAAAATGGCTGCTTTCTAAATGCACGCTCTTATTGAAGGTGCATCCCCAATTGCGTGAAATTCTAAAAAAATTTGGGTTTTTAAGAATCACATGTGAATCTTTCAAATTCTTTTGGATGTTAATCATTTTCAGATTTACCATTGAAATTTACGCAGTGTACAGTCTATTAACATAAGCGTTTTTTCTCTGTCTGTAAACTCACATTGAAGGTGCACTCCCATTAGCAAAATTAACCGTAACAGTAGAAGACACAACAAAAGCAAAAACAAGAGCTTGATAAATAGAAGAAAATGAGTTGAAATAGGTTGAAATATAACGAATACTTACAAAATTTGACTATAACAACTTCAAAATGATAAAATTCGCTAAAATTTTGACAAGAGAGGTCCTTTTTCATTTGCAGTCAAAGTGAAACGACCTTCAAATTAATTTCACGAAAAGAACATCACATTTTGAAGTCAAGTGCAAAAAATGCACGGGCATAGGCCAGCATTTTGTCAATGTTTGACAGGCCATATTGCACTAAATAAAGCAGCAGTGAACTCCAAAACTATTTCACAAAGGAACATCATTTTTTAAGTCACATGCAAAAAATAAACAGGTTTAGGTCAGCGGTTTGAAAGTTATTGGCGTTTAAAAAAATTCAAAAATTAAGATAAATTTACATTAGCAAAAACGTTTTTTTAGACATTCAGGGCAGTTATTTATGCAATATTTTGAAGGTAGTAAAAACAAATATAAATGAAACTTCTGAGTTCAAATCAAAAAAAAAAAAAAAAGCAAATACAGCCTTTTCATATTAAAGCTAGGTCGAAACAACCAAGATTTGATTATTTCAGTGCGACTGAATCAATGTTTTCCTACACCCAGTGCAAAGGATTTCAAAAATATCACAAACTAAAAGAAATATTTTATAAGGAGAAACCTAAACAAAATCGAAGAGTTATAACTTACTGCCTTTATTGGTAAAAACCAGAAGTCAATCCAAGATATGTTATAACTTATGTCTGTGTGAATTCATTAGCTGGAGATGAATCAGGCGTGTCGAAGCCTTTCCATTACTTTTCATATTTCGCTATAAATGTTGCATGACTTCATTTCTTTGTGGCTTGGTTGGTAATGAATTGAAAACAAAGAAACATAGCTTTTATAATGTTTCACACTCTCCATCGCCACATGAAGAAGGTTCACTCCTTATTGGTTAAATTTGACGATTTTAACAAGCGATTGGCTGAAGTATGTCAGACCACATTTTTTTTTTAACCATCTCTCTTCTGGTGGTATGTATGGTGTTCATTTGTGAGAGCGGTTCCTGTAATAAGGGAGGATGCGGAAGCTACCTCAGGTCCTCAAGGGAGTTGTGCCCTTTAAGTTGAATTTTCTGTCCATCATTTGCAGGCATATCAGGCAGAACTGTCTGTCCTCCATTAACACAAACTGGAATTGAAATTCTAAGCAATGAACGACGGTCTCAACTGTATATTTATTTGTGGCTTGGTTGGTAATGAATTGAAAACAAAGAAACATAGCTTCTATACTGTTTCACACTCTCCATCGCCACATGAAGAAGGTTCACTCCTTATTGGTTAAATTTGATGATTCTAACAAGCGATTGGCTGAAGTATGTAAGACCACATTTTTTTTAACCATCTCTCTTCTGGTGGTATCTATGGTGTCCACTTGTGAGAGTGGTTCCTTTAATAAGGGAGGATGCTGAAGCTACCTCAGATTGTCAAGGGAGCTGTGCCCTTTAAAGTTGAATTTTCTGTCCATCATTTGGAGGCATATCAGGCAGAACTGCCTGTCGTCCATTAACACACTTTGGAATTGAAATTCAAAGCAATGAATAACTGTCTCCAAAGCTACGTTATAAATCAGTGACATAACTGAAAAGCCAAAAGTCATTACGATGTGACTAGTTACAACTGCAACAAAACTTCGTAATAATTGAAACAAACAGAATGTCAACGTTTCAAATACAACTCGAACGAACACTCAATATATCCATGATCGGATTTGTATTGTTCAATGTCCTGTGTAACATACTATCCTCATCTCACAATTGCAATGTTATGTGATTCATGACAATAGCTATTCAGGTGATCAAATTTTAGAATATCTTCTTTGAGCAATTCTTTTAGAACAAGCATACATTTGACTTTGTTACCAGGATCATTAATCACGAATCTAGGTGCTGATTATGTCTCTAAAATGAAGAAAAATACAATCACATCTAGTGCACAACATAGAATTAACTCCTAAAGGCAAAGAAATAAAACAACCACACTCATGACGATTCAATGAAAATCATGCAACTTCATTTTAATAGTATCATGATGATGAAAAAATATGCGTTTGATTGTACTGTTCTTTAAGATAAGAAACTTTCGCGGTCAGAAACTTTTGCGGATTTGGCCTATTTCCGCGAAAGTTTCTTCCGCGAAATGTAAAAACTATCGCGTGCGCGAAAGTTTATGTAAGCCAAATTTCCTTGAGAAGTCCAACCACAAAAATTTATGTAATCTTTTTTTCTCAAAAAATCGTTATTTTTCGTCACTGTGACACTTTGAGGGCAAATTTTTCTTTTTCGGAGGTAAACAATACGACTAATGATTTTCCTTTTCCATTTGCACAAAAACTGACAATATTAACGATTTTAAATTGTGCGCTAACCAAAATTTGAAATTTAGGAAGACTTAACAAGATAACCTATTGATAAAACCAAGCAAATTACAAAATTTGTCAATGTTTTTTCACGAAATAAACTTTAAAATTTTCAAAATATTTCGCATCAGCGAAAGTTTAAGTACGCAAAATTAGTGGCAGTGCCTCAACCGCAAAAGTTTATGGAAGCGAATTGTGCCTCATCCGGGAAAGTTTATGTACGCAAAATCAAAAAATTTAGTGGTTGGACTGGACCGCGAAAGTTTCTATCATTGAAAGTTTCTGATCTTAAAGTATTTCAATAGAAATTTCAATAAAAAAAGAAAAGTTATATTTTCGCAAAATTTTGACAGGAAATAATTTCGGACATCTAAGAATTTCAGACGGACCAATATTCCGACAGAAAAAACAGTTCTTAGCCTCTTAAGCCTTTTCAGAACAGTTCTTAGCTTCTTAAGCCAGGTTCACACCTGCGAAGCAAGCGCAAGCAACATACGCATGTGCAGAATGAAATTTGAAATATCAACGCAACGCAAACGCAAGAATATCAAAACTTTTTGGTATCTTGCATCAAGCTTATGCTTCTGGATGCTTTTATGCTTGCGCCGAACATGTTTATAAAAGATTTTTCTTGCGCTTACATCTGTGCTTGAGCTTGCGTTTGCGTTTGCGTCGCAGGTATAAACCAAGCTTTAGGGATCATCTCCAAATTGTGACATCAAACAGGAAAATAGAACTTTTACATAACCCATGCTTTATTAAAAATATCAATTACAACAGTTTTTCCCTCTTTTTCTGATCTATGGACATTTGTTAACTGCCTAGAATTTTTGTTTTTCAGTAAATTTCTACGATACATTTTGGTAAACGCAAAAGTACCTTACATGGATTAATTTTCGCGTGGAGAAATTTTCGCGGACACCCAAAATGACCGAATTTGGCGTATATTAATTTTCGCGGATGGCCGAACTATGATATTCTTCGCGTGGATTAATTTTCGCGGATAACAAATTTTTTTTGAATGCTTTTAATGAGAAACAGTTGAAATTTCCTTTCAATTGGAAAGGAAGGTTCTCCTTTTCCTTATATTGATTTCCACAGACGAATTACCAAAATTACAAGAAAATTTTCACTTTTTTCAAGCGGATTAATTTTCGCAGTTTAAAAAAATCGAATTTTCGCGTGGATTAATTTTCGCGGACGCCCGAAAATTCGAATAATTCGCGTGGATCAATTTTCGCGGAAAATTGGAAAATCCGCGAAAACCGCGAAAATTAATCCACGCGAAAATTAATCCACGTAAGGTATTGCGCAGATTTTAACTGAATTAGGAGTCGTTGACAATCGAATTTGATCTTTTTATCGGAAAGAAAAATTCAACAGGGTTAAACATTTTTGTAAATAGCTACCCTTCTCTATTCCTTTACAAATCACACCACAAAAATATAGATTTTCAATTCATGAATGCGTTACAAATCCTTCTAATAATATATGTGACAATTTTGGAGAAAAAGATAACAAGCTTTATAAGAACTTTTATAGATTTATCGATAAATGGATTGCGCAAATACGTAACGAATCCATCTTTCGCTAAGGGGCCATCCCCGAAAATTTGTTCGTATTATGACACAAATGAATCACCTATTCAGAAATTTGTATCAAGAAAAACTCAATTTGTATGAGAAACAAATTTGGGAATTTTTACCATCAAATGTTGGCATGTTTTGTATGTTACTTGCTATCTATTCCACATGGTTTGTATGTATTATTTGTTATTTCTTCAGTATGCTTTCTATCTTTGCTGCAATGTTTCATCATCTTTCTGCATTCAGCGCGATTTAATTTTCGCAATTTAAAGGGGAAGTCAACTAAACTTTGAAAATTAAAATAACATGTTATTTTTATAATTTTTAACAAAAAGTGTTTACAAAACTATTTCGAGAAGAAGTCAAAATATTTGTAAAGAATGTTAGCATGGTGATGGTTACCTGCAATCTAGATTCAAAGAAGTTGCTTTTTGCTATTACAAGCTCTATTTACATGTGCAATAAACTTGTAAAGAAAAAAATAAGCATTACAAGGAGGAAGAAGTGAATGACAACAGTTTTCTGAAGCGTGCTAATCGTAGATGATTTAGGCTTAAGTAAATGGAGTGTAATTTGCACTTTTTATTCATTTTAATTCAGTTTGTGGAAAGAAAATTCACCCTGCTGATATAGACAGGCCTTTAGGAATTCTCTATCTGAACATGGGAATTCCCCATAACTTAGAACATGCCTTACTGCAAGATGGTAGCTCTTTGGATTCAAGATCTTTCATTTGGATTCCTTTGTAAGTGATTTGTATTCGTGTTAAAAACGTAATTTTCTATCAAGTCAGACTTAAAGGTTGGTTGGTATTTTCTTTCCAATTGTAAGACAGCCAACTGAAAATACATTCAAGTCTTGATTTATTTTGGTGATCTTCATTCGCAAGTGCGATCAATCGTTTGCCTGGTTGTTGGTTATTTTTGGTATGCTGGTTATTTTATTCCCTATGTTGCCGCGCTTAGTGTAGAAAGTAAACAATACTGCAAATAGAATGCATGTAAAGTTTGAATGAATAAAGAAAACTGCAAGAAGACTTCTAACAATAAATTATTCATGAAAAGCAGTGTGAGTATAATTCATTATAAAAGACCCACTAGTAAGTTGTTTTAATATTTTACGTTGATGAAAGGAATTAAGGGTATTCATTTAAAATATTCAATCTAAGTTAGTCCACTTCTTAATTTCAAGAGAAGAAAAGAGTGAAGTGCGTAAATTAACTAAACATTTATTCAATTTCTTTTACAAAAGTGTGCCCATGAGCTTAATTTTTATTTCATAAAGAAAATTTGAATGTGCCGTCTCAGACGATGAAGAAATGTTGATTGCAATTTTTGATTTTTTCGCTTCTACATTAATTCAAAGTTAATCGTTGTTGCTTTGATTTGATTTTAATTTTTATAATTCATCCAGGTGAGCAAATGAATGACGAACGTGTGCACGTGCAACTAATTAAACTAATTAACACCTGCTGCCACCCGAGTCTTCAGAAGGTCTTCTTTACATTTTCTTTTAAATTTAACTAATTAACACCCTAATGCATAGCGTAATGTATAGTATAAACAAAAACAATTCTGAAAGTACTGAGTAGCAGTACAAAAAAAGCTTCTTTCTTGATAGGGATCACATCGACTTCGTTTTCTCTTTTTGTTGCGTTGAGCAAAATATTTGGCCATGCAGATAAGAAAAGTTAAAGACCTTAAAGAGATTCAGCCTTTAATGGAATTGAAGATAGGTACTTGTGTTTGGGGTTCACGAGTCAAAACTTACCCCTCTTATCTGCTAATTTCGCTTGAAATTGAGCTAACCTTTATGATCGTCAAACAAATGCGATCATACATGCCTTGAGCAAAGGAAAACAAGAAAATAAACATGATTTATAACACAAATAAACTTCACAAAATAATTGAAAAAGTCAAAATTACTTGATTAGTGATCCAAACACAATTCTTTTTTTTCTGAAACGACCTGAGCAATAAGTCTGAAACGAATTTTTATAAAAAGTTAAAAATTTACTATGATACAAATTGCGATACAATTTAAGAAAGGGTTTCTCACAAAATAAACATTTTCGAGACGAATTGCGAAACAAATTTGAAAAGTTATGAAACAAATTTATAACCTGATACGAATTTGAAATCATTGCGAAACAAATTGCGAGACGAATTCGAAACGAATTTGAAGTGAACTTGAACGAATTTGAAATGAACTTGAAATAAATTTTCAGTTTCGATAAAAAAATTCCGCAAAAATTTTTGACCTCTGTTTCCCTTTAAGTTTAAATATAACTTAGCGGCTCTATAAAATAAATTCTAAATACTTAAGTTGCTTTCCTGAATAATTCATTAATTGTTTAAAAGCCTGCTCGCTGTTTTCTCCATCCATTTTAATCATCGAATGTATTTCATTTTATTGCAGCATAATTTTTATTTCTTATCACAACTGTTGATCGCAAGGCTGAATTTAAAATATCATTTTCTAAACACTATGACACTTTTCCCTATTGCATTTTGATTTCTATTTTCATTTTTGATGCTGGGAAAATGTAGTAATAATCAGAAGAAAAAGTGTATTGGAGCGTTTAAAATGTCTATGACTGACCGCCTGGAAATTGTTTGTTTTCAATAATATGCTTTTTCCTAAAGTAACTAATCAAAAAGACCTTATGTGAGAAGATGTCACCAATATTGTGCAATTAGAATAGGGGTGATTCCTTTTTAATATCTGTTTCGTTACCATGCCGAAGGAAAGAGCTTAGATTTTAATTTGCAGAAAAACTGAAAAAGAAAAGAAAAAAAGAAAAACTCGCAATTAGCGCGATTTAGATCTTGTGTTTATTAAACTATTTCATGAAGAAGTAAAAATAGTTGTAAAGAATGTTGTAATGGTGATAGTCACCTGTAATCTAGTTTAAAGATTTATTTACATTAATACAAGCCTGATTTGCATTTGCAATAAACTTGTAAACTATGTTTGGTCACACTGAACTTTTATTTTCTGAATCATGCACTTGTGATTCCCTAAGGACTTATTCAAATCTCGATTTAGCAAGATTTATTTTGACACAAAACGTCCTTTTTAGCTACCATTACTCTCGTCTTTTCTCTTTTTTTACAATTATTTGTAAACAGGGCTTTAAGCAATTCTCGACATGGGAATTCTCCTAACGCTGAACATCTCTCAATGAATTCGGTTATCTTTGTGGTTGGTTGGTTGATTAGTATGTTCATTTATTTTTTTCATTTTCGCTATTTTATTTCTGTAGATCGACATGATGGGAAAACCAAAGCTTGCTTAACAAAGTGAGAATTGAATGTTTGTGCTGAAAAAACTTTTTGCACAAATCGAATGTTTTGTAGCAAAACATTTCTGTTTGAAACTGCGCAGCAGTATCTCTGTTAACATTTACCGTATTTACTCGAAAGAGCCCCTATGCTCTAAAGAGCACCCCCTCTAATTAGCCCCCCCCCTTTGGAGGTGAAATATTTAATGAGCACCTCCCACGAAAAAGCGACCCCCCCCCCTTTTCCTAAAAAGTGGCGCTCATTCGAAAAAGACGTATTCAAAGGGGGCGCTCATTTAAGAATTTGATAAAAAAAGTTTCAATTCGGCTTATCTAGTTTGTAGTGCTATTTTTCTATTGTAAATAGTGGTGTTTTAGAAAAAGAAATATAAAACACTTTTCATTATTTACTGTTCTTATTGTTTTGTTAAAGAGAGAAGTTAAAATTATTTTGATGTCTTCTTGATTTATTTAATGAGCACCTGTCTCGAATTAACGCCCCCTGAGAGAATCCAAAATTACATGAGCACTCCGGGTGCTATTTCGAGTAAATACCATATGTGATGCCTGATCTTAATTGAAACAAAAATTGAAGCATTTGCGAAGCCTTTGAGAAGATGGGTATGTGTTAATAACTTTTCGAAAAGATTATTTTTAATCAAAACATTATTTATAGTGGGGGCTGTTAGCACAATTATACTTCAAATTTGGACACAAGTGTGAAACTTGGTAAAAATGCTTGGTATCTGGTACTTATTCGAAATTTTGAGAGAGACACTCATGAAACTCGATATTTTTGCTGATGTCAGCATATTTAGAATCCCTAATATTCTTGTTTCAAAAAGCAATAAATTATACATCGTTAGAAAGGAAATTTTACTCTCGTTCTAAAACATATAAGAACCATATGCTAAAAATGTATTGCTTCAGAGATATTAACGTAAAAAGACCAAATTGCTGATGTCAGCATAATTCTTGGGCAAAATTAATTTTTGAAATTGTCAACATCCTATACATTGTTGGAAAGGAAATTTAAAGCTGAATCTTTTTGAGTTAGAACACTGTGGATGAATTTTTGCATGGAATAAAATATCAAGCAACATATCACACATGGTTGTTTTCAAAAATAAACATAATTTAGACAATAATACAAAAATAGACTTTTGATGCTTCCCCAAAGAGATGCTTCATTTTGTTTCGTGCTTATTTTCAACCCTAGTTTCCTAACTCAAAACGATTCAGCTTTAAATTGCCTTTTCAATGATGTATAGGATGTTGACAATTTTGAAAAGTAATTTTGCCCAAGAACTATGCTGATGTCAGCAATTTGGTCTTTTTACGTTAATATCTCTGAAGCAATACATTTTTTAGCATATGGTTCTAATATGTTTTAGAACGAGAGTAAAATTTCCTTTCCAACGATGTGTAATTTATTGACTTTTGAAACAAGAATATTTGGGATTCAAAATATGCTGACATCATGTCTCTCTCAAAATTTCTGATTAATACCAGATACCAAGCAGTTTTACCAAGTTTCACACTTGTGTCCAAATTTGAAGTATCAAGGGTATTTTGTGTGCTAACAGCCCTCACTATTACAGCAGGTATTGTATTTATTGTTATTATATACATCCCCAATACATTCTATATTAGATAAATCTCCATAACCCATATGACCGTGCAATAACTGATTCGATATACCACGGTCATGGTATAATGGTCACGGTCATGGCAACGTCTTCACAAGATTCGAACTTCAAAACAAAAATCTTTGAAAAAGTTGAAAGTGACAAAGTCAAACAGGACGAGTCATAAAAACTCTTGAACGACATAGACAGTAGAAATACACGAAAGTCAACAAAGTTTGCCTCTGATATGTTTCAAAGAATGAAAATTGAGCTGGATTTAAAAACTGTTGGACGAAACGAACTGGACATCATATTAAGGAAATTTAATAACGTGAACATACGGAAAAAAAACTTGGAAGAATGATTCTTTGGCATTATAATAAAACAGATATTGCAAGCCCTTCCCTAGTTGTTTATCAGATTTATTCACTCTCGGCGAGTTTATATTCAACTCCGCTCCGCGTCATTGAATATAGCTTGCCTTAAGTGAATAAATCTTGATATTCAACGGAAGGACATGCAATATCTGTTTATTTATCAATGACTTTCTATTCTAAAAAACGACAGCTGTCAACTGAAAATGAATTCCATATCTTTGAAAGTCATTTATGTCAACAAAGGTTGATCTTTCTTTCTTCTCTTTCAAATGCATCTTTTTATGAAGCATTTTCTTTTTTCCAGTGACATCGTATAATGCACTAACGAAAAATAATTAGAACAATATGAGATTATTAAATCCATATGGATTATCGAAAGATTGATACATGGATTTACAGCATCCATATTAGGATTCGTTGTATCAATAATGACGAATCCTTAATCCATAATCCTAAATCCATACTTCGATAAATTCCATCCTTATATATTGATAATAATCCTATCTTTTATAGCTTGTTATCTTTTTCCCTAAAATCGTCACATATTCACTCCGCACAAAAATGTAAACAAACAGTGCGACTGGCAGCAATCCATATTTAAAAAATCAGATAAGCTCACATCCCTACTTTTTTTGTACCTTTTTTGTATCACTGAAGTGTTGAAATTGCAAGACTGATGTCAAAAAGAATCTTTGTCCATTGAGGTGAAAGGGGGCCAAGCATGGCAAACATTTTCTGTTGAGGAAAGTGAAAGTTGATTGTGGATGAGACATTTTACTTGTTTTACTAGAACAATCACTTGTCGTCAGGCTTTAAAAAGGAAGAGTCTGCATGATCAAATTTTTTTGTAGTCGATGGGTGGGGTATCATTCAAACTTAATTTATTCGTAGAGATTTTATCGATTTTCATGAATTGTTGTCATTTTCGCAAAAGTTTGACGCGCAAAAATTCTAAAAGGCTTAATCACAAAAGTTTATCCAGTATATATTGTAAATTCGTACTAACCTGTACAATGTATATCCTTCAAGTTGATACACTAACCAGTTGTCATACATACAATAAAGCCAAGAGTTTTTAAATCTTTAAGGTTCCTGCTTCCATAGGAGGTCTCGAAAACAAGTCTCTATTTATCTCTTTTCCTTGCAAGAAAGCAGCTTTTATGCCAAGCGAGTTGATTTGCCAGTCTTGACACACCAAAATTGCAAACAAAATACGAATAATTTCTTTATCACATGTGGATGAGTCTTTACGCAGCTCTTTCAGGTTATTTTCTTCAAACCCTCTAGCTACGAGTCACACTTTTGCAAGTCTTTTTCCGTCTTTAAATTTTTCTGTTATTACCCATCGTGTTAATATATATTTTTGACCTTCATCTTTTATTTCTGAATAAACATCAAGTGCACGCCAATTCTCTAATTATTTTGCTTTTGCTTCCATAACATCCAATTGGCAGATTTCAACAATCTAGAAGCTTAGATATCAACAGACATTGTGAAACCATATCTTTTGGTTTTATTAAGAAGTCTCTCAAACTCGTTTATATAGTCAGTGATACTTATGTCTTGTGGTCGTCTAAAACACTCAAATGCATCATAGGTTTCATAAGCTGTTTGCATTTTATCCTTCAAAAACAGCTTGTTAAGAGAATTCGCAACATATTTAACACCATCTTTGTGCTTTAGCAAATTTATGTCTAAATCTAATATTGTTTCACATGCTTTACCTTCTAGCGTCAAAAATATAGCAGGGTCCTGTTTCTCTGGTACAATGTCCGTAAACGCTTGCCATATTTCAATCTCTTTTAGCCATGCTTCATAAGAAGTGCTTTACTCGATAACGGTGGTGCTTTGTAATTCGAGGCCATTATCTTCTTTATTCTCTGCTACCATGTAAATTCGTACTAACCTGTACAATGTATATCCTTCAAGTTGATACACTAACCAGTTGTCATACATACAATAAAGCCACCAACTCAGGATATCTATTTACTTTACTATAAAGATAACATACAGATTAACATATAGATTCAAATTTTTTCTTCTTTTTTCCCATATTTTTAAATACCGTGTAACGGAATCAGAGGTTTTTGAGAGGCATCAAAAAATTAAAGATAAATATGATTTTTTCTTTTGTTTATTCCCATTTTTACCTAGCTTAATGAGACAAAAAACTGCCAGCTACATAAGGGACAGTCGACAAATAATTTTGTTGCATTTATTATACAGAAGATGTCCGTTATTTCGAATGCTGTTTATTTCAAACATCCAAACAAAATTTTAGTCCCTAGAGTTTGCCTTAAGAATTTTTTTTAATTTATGCCGCTTATTTCGAACACCGTTTTGAACATTTCACTATTTCGAACATTTTTTTCAGTCCTCTGGCAAAAATACCATCCTTGAAATCGAACTTTTGTGGAAAACGAGTAAAAACAATAAATAAAGTTAGAATTTTTATCTAATAATCATGTTTTCAATAAAGTTTATAACAATATGGAAACTAGCTAACATGGTTAACTGTTTTTTAATATTTGTATATACACTTTTCTTCTCGTGAGAACTGAAGAGTACATGGTTAATATACCTTGGTTATTTCGAACATTCGCTATTTCGAACAAAATCTCTGGTCTCCTGCAAGTTTGAAAAAACGGACATCTACTGTAATTGCTAACCCTCCCTCTTAACGGCCTTAAGAATATCTAATCTGCATATAGCCATAAATTTTAATTCAAAAGAGATTGCAATCATATTTTCTGTCACTGGAAGCATTATTGTTTTTTTTACTAAAGTTTTCATCACACGTGACAAATGGGCAACACCTTCCCTCTCTCACAATATGGCAGTTAAGTGTGATGATAATTGTTTGTGTTTGTCTTAGAGTGCGAGAGTGCCGATAGAATGTAAATGCTCATACATCGTCATCTGGGTTGTGTGCTTGTTTTTTATGTGATTGAATTTTTAAACGGCCATTCGAATTTTTTAAAAACTTTGTTTCCACTCTCTTTTATAAGGCGAAAGCAACTTAGTTGTTCTACGGGCCCGACCAACCCTGATTTTTTAGAAAACAAAAAAATAATAATATTGACTTGTAGAAGTGAAAAAAAAGAAAATGAGAAAATGAGAATAAAGCGACCAACTTTTAACAAAAACAATAATATCCTTATGTCTTTGCACTTTCCTTGTTTCCTTCCAGCGCTCGTGGCGAGCAAATACGCATGTTGATAAACAACTGACAACTCGATGTTAAAGATGCACGAAATGTATATTTTTTGTAACTAAAGATAACTATTGTTTGCTACACCCATTTAGAAACTCATCAGAGCCTGCGCACATATACTGACCGCGCATAATTACGGGTGCTCCCTAACTCTCCCGAGCTTCTTATTTAAAAATCAAGAAATGTAAATGTCGAAGAAGATTTAGGTATCCTGACTAAGGTTTACTGTGATCTGAAGAGTCAGTTGTTTGTTTCGATAGTAGAAAGTAGACATATGCACAAAAAAGTAACAAAAGCATTTTGTCAGTCTCGAAGAACAGACAATTGAGCCTTTACACAATACATGTTTTTGCCCATTTTAATCACAACGATGGAGGGATTAGAATCACGAGAGCGTGAAAAGTGATCGAATGTTTTTTGAATGTTTGTAAAGTTTGTGTTGTCAAAGCATACAACAACACAAAATGGCTGCAAATTCGTTGTGGGTTGCTGTGTCTGTTGCAAGACAGGGAAGCATTATAAAAAGTAGTCGGATTGTCAAAGTCGAACATGATCAGCTTTTTGTCAATATCCTCAACTCTGTTTACAAGATATGAGAAGAAAACATTGGGGTGAGAATGGCAATTTTTTAAACAGATTTCTTATTTTATACAACGGCGTGATAAGAAGTGCAAATAGTTTGTTTGTCTACTTTATTCTCAGTTGAATGTAAATCAAATTTAAAAGTCACTGCAAGTGTTATTTAATCTGTGCATTGAGAGTTTTGATTTTTACCAGCTGACTTACTTTGGTTACATAAATGACGTTGCAACTACATTTTAAAACGGTGTTTGACCATGGTATGTCTGCTAGGAACATGCTAATACAAAAACATGAACAAATTCCCTTTAGGTTAAGATTTACAATTCGAATAAAGACGATGTCGGCCATAGTGTACCATTGAATTCACCTGTGGCAATGATATGTCAGCAGTTTCGATGCAATGCTATCAAGTTTCAGCTGCCTGCCCTTAGTACATCAGTTACGAGCACTAAAGGCCGGGTCAAACCGTTCAAACATGTCATATAACATGTTATATAACATGTTATATGACATGTTTGAACGATTTGAACAACTCTTCCAACATGCCATTTAAAATGTTATACGCTACGCTTTCTTGCAACCGACGAGACAGGTTTTCAGTTTCGAATATCGTGTTCAGCTATTTCCTATATTGTAATGTCAGTTTGTGAAGCTATGATTGCTCATGTTGGAAAGGAATACTTGAAAACTCCATCTACGAAAGAGGAGCGGGCATTCATTTCATTCAACTTCCAGAAAAAGTGGCAATTTCTGAATGCTTTAGGAGCAATCGACGGGAAACATATTGTAATTCTCCCACCACCTAACAGTGGCTCCAATTATTACAATTATAAGCAGTCAGCTTTTCTTTCTCCTCATCTTCCCATTTCTTGTTACATTTTTTTGTTGCCGCTATTTTGTAAAGCAAGTTAATGAATGGCAAACAACGACGACAATGACAAATTCATTAAATCGACATTCGAATGACATTCGAAAATTCGAAAACAAAATGTTATATAACATGTTAGAAGTCTGTGCAATCTGTTTTAACATGGTCAATTTCATCTAACATGTTAGAAAGATCATCTAACATTTTTGAACACGTTCAAAAACATATAACATGTTAGACGAGCTTTCTAACATGTTCTAACTTGTTATAT
>JAYJMG010126316.1:0-10834 GCA_036873935.1 Stomotoca atra
TGCTGGTTAGATAGCGCTAGACTGAGGACTGGGATTGTGGAGCAGGCACGCAGGGACCTTGTATTCACAAGGATCAACAACATGCATTTTAGTTTTATATCCACTACTTGTTGGCCATTCCGTGTCCCGGTCGATGGTTGTTTGTGCTGTGTCCGTACCATACCAAAGTGCATAAAAGGGTCATTTGATGTTGGTAAAAAGACATCTTTGTTTGATTGATCTGTGAAAAAATCGATAGAAATCAGGTCAAAAATTAGCATCACAACTTTTTACCTACCTACCCAATAGCGTGAAAATTGATATGTGCGTCACCCCTTACAACATCAGGTAGGGAAAATACACAAAATATCAACCAGAAATGTTCTTCTCTCCGTATCTATATTTACTGAAATGCCGAACCAACTTTTATATTTACAGTATAATATACAGCTAGTAATTCGTTCTTTCTGGTTCAATTTTTAGTTAGTGCATAGTAAGGGGTGACGTACTAATCGATTTTTCCCACGCTTAGCTATTTAGTATCTCCACGCAATAGTAAAGATCTTTAAACCATTGGTTCAAGCCCACTGTGCAGTCAAGAAACACTGCCAATTAATACATGAAAAATAACTACGGCAAATACAACACTGTCAGCAGCACGGGCACCAGCCTCATCGGTTCCAAATGGAAAATGGGCTTCTATCTAAGCGCAAAAGAGTGAGCGCACGTTAGACTCAGTTCACAGCATCTCAGAGTTGAGTTGAGTTGAGGTTTATATTTATCGTGGCTAGCCTCACTAAGCTCAAGGGCTATACCCTGTCGCTTGTTTCCAGGATGGACCACAGCTTAAGTGGGCGATCCTGGAGTATTTAACGCTCTACTGTGCGACACAGCCCCGTATGAAGGGAAAGTGCTCTCCCAGACAACCCCCTGCAACACCTGATGATCGCTCTGAAACATCTACCCAATTTCCCTCACAAGGTATGGGCTGACCCGAGAAGTAGCTTTTCTTTTTTTGACTTGACTTAATATCTGATAATCCAACATCGAATTTTACAATAAAAACTGGTGAAAAACTGATTTGATGTTTAATTCTACGGTTCAATAACTGGCTCTATAGTTACATAATTTACTTTCCAGAAAGATTTTAGTATAATTTTCTGTTCGATTTTTACTAAACAATTGGTACAATATCGGCTAGTAACATCACATAATTTATATTTATTCTGTACTGATATTTAAGCACCCTGGAATTATTGATGCAGATTTTTGCTTAATTTTGAATGCAATTAAATAAGGACGGCGGAACTGTGTGACTTTCATCATTTTTATTGGCTGGAATGTTTTATTTTTTTGAAGCAATGAGATTTATATACTGGTTTACTGCTGTACCTTATTCCTCAGCAGAAAAGAACACAATATTTTAGATAAATAGATATATCTTCAATTTCTTCTTACGCTTGATACACTCAACTACTTTAAGGGCACAAACTTTCGCGAGTTTCGCGAATTTTGGGTTGTTTCGCGAAAGTTTATGGCTTTGAAAATTCTGAAAAGCCTTATTCGCGAAAGTTTATGCTCACAAAATATTTCACATTCCTTCATTCACGAAAGTTTGTGTTTTTTTAATGATCGTATTTACCTTTGAAACAAACAAAAAAAACAATATTTTAACACTAGGCATTTTTTTCCATGTAAAACACAGTGACGGTGAGGACGTGTGAGTTGGATAAAAGAAGAAAGGGGGCATATGACAACAGTTTGATGATAAATCCTCATTTTCTGATATACACAATTGGAATACATCGGATTGGTACCACAAAACATTCTACCCACACACAAGCTACACAAAATTCTAATTCAAAATGTTGAAGAGAAATTTTTGTATACAAGATACACAAAATGTAAGTGGCCATACATATGACATCCCCTAAAAACCTCATCGATCTTAAAAAGTATATGTCCATCAAATAACTATTTACGTGCTTTATTTAACATGCTTGTCACTTTCACTCAACACTTGGAGATCAACATGAAGCTTACATATCACACGATCCATATTTTGTGAAAAATACTTATACCTTTACTTTTTCGGAAGCTGATGTCAGTTAATTCTGATGGCAAGATGTACAAAAAAAATCTTCAAAAAAATCTTGAAAGTAATCTGCAACTGCACTCAAGTCAATAGTGTCAATTATTATTATTATTATTATTACTTTCTTTTACATCGGTTGATTTCATATTTACAAACCGAAGCCAAGCTTAAGGCTGGCTTATTAAAACCGATGGCATCATAATAAATAAATAAATAATTTAACTAATTAACATAAATAACTGAAAACTACTGAAACTGAATACTTAATATGAAAATAGAAAAATAAATTAATAAATAAATAAACAGACAAATAAATAGAAACAAGACAAGAAACAAGACACTGCTTGGTGAAAGCTCAAGCTGGTCAGCAGACATACAAGTATCTCATACTCTGCCGCTCTAATCAAACAGCGTAACAATACTTACAAGAGTCGTCAGGTTTTTAGCTGATGTCCAATCAGATACCAAATACTACAAACGCTAAACCTACAATATAACAGAGTTGCCACATAGATACGGTAGAACTAGGTTAATTTATTTCATATACAGCACACTCCCAACTTGTGACTGATAATGAGCTACTGCATCTTCATTCAGCCAATCTAGAGATCTTAGATTTTTGAACACTGGTACAGTAACTCTAAAAGTAGAACTCTAACTCCAAAGGTGGTAATATGAAGAAATAACCCGTATTTATGCTATATTTTTGCTTTTTTGTTTTTGTTTATCTTAATCGCTGTATAATTTACATATTATTTACAATAGCAAGTTTATGTGAGACTTGTACAAGTGTAGCTATGCTTAAAGCTTGTGTTATACTCTGCTACATTGTTCAAATCTAGTGTCTTCTCATTTTATTGAATCAAGTTTCTTCTTATGCTTAGACATCAGTGTTTCAACAAATGGATTCATGGTTTATCGACAAACGCAGGATACGACACAGAAAAACCACATCAAGTTACGATTCAAAACAACTCATGCTACTGGTTTAATCATGTATGCACAAGGTGTGAATAAGAAAGACTTCTTGTCTTTGGAATTATACAGAGGAAAAATAAGGTAATGGTTGTAGTGGATCAAGTCATGATTATGCAAAAATTGAGTTTGAGAAAAAAAGTGCTCTTAAAATGGCTCCTTGAAATTTCATAATCAGGGCTAACTCAATAAACAGGTGGTAAAGCTTGAATTTTATTTCTTGAATGTTTGTTTTAAAACACAAGTGAAAATATATTTGTGAAGTTGATAGTCTATTTTGTTTTGTTTTGTTTTTTTTAGCTCTAAGATAAGCTATGTATGAACTGAAACTTAAGGCTATCTCTATTGAAAGTTTGTTCATGGTAAAAATGCATGTTGTGGCGATTACTTGCTTATTTTAAAAACTTTCCTAGTGTTTAACTATTAATTTTAGAGCAAAAAATTGCATAAAGTATTTTCTCTGTTCTCAGTTACAGCTGGCACCACACTAAAGCAAATAGTGAAAAAAGTGAACTAGACTGAGCAATGATTGTGACTGGCCCTTCTAGAAATCTGACAATCATAGTTAAAATTTCAGCAGTCATGTTCCAATGTTTCAATACTATTGTTGCTTTTACCTCAGTTTAGGAAATCCTTTTTACTATTTGTCTGTGACATGAAATATTGTCTAAGTTTTAGAGTATTAGACTATCTTTATGAATTCTCTTATAGGGTTGCAGGCAATTACGGCAATGGAACAGTAAATCGTTTGCGTCCCATATTAGGGAAGTATGATATGTACTTGGGAAAAGATTTAGCTGATAATGAGTGGCACACTGTAGAGTTTATTCGTAATGTACGTGAAAGCATAATTTTCATTGACCGTGGTCGTGGGAAAATGGAGAAGTCGAGTTTCATGAAATCACCCCCTACCTACAATGAATTATCTGTGTCATTGGTGACCTTTGGTGGATTTTTTTCATTTGCAAAATCAGAGCTCAGCGAGGAAAAAGCTTTATCTAGAAAGGGAATCAATGCATGTTTTAGTGAAGCAACTTTCAGTCAAACATGGCCTGAGGACAATTCAAAAGAAATAAATTTCCTGACAAATAGTGCCCAGTTTCGAGTTGTTGGAACCATTGGTAGACAATGTCAACCTCCATTGGTCCCTTACCAACCAATGTTCTTTCCATCATCGGCAGTCCATATTGGTCTTGTGCAAAACTACTCAATTGATTCATTGAAGATGTCAATGAAATTCCGCACTGTTGTTAATGATCAAACTGTTGCTAATTACTCCACCATCAGCACTGGAGAGGCCATCCAACTTCGCATTGATCGCAAAGGTCGTGTTATACTAGCCATAGATATGGATTCAGATACGCAAATTATTGAGACATCTAAGGAAAACTACCATGACGGAGAGTGGCATCAAGCTGAATTCGAACTGAAAAACAAACCTGAAGGAGAAGAAAATAAATACTTAGCAAAATTTGTTGTGGATGGAAAAACAAGATTAGCAAGCTTGAGCAGAAAGTTTTTCTTTTCTGGCTTTGTTAATGTTGGGTTTGGTTTCACAGGCTGCTTAAGCGACATCAAAATAAATGACGATGCTATCAACAGGGTGAGGCGAGATCTTAAGAGACAAGATCTTTTTTACGATATAGTGGATACTGGCGTCATGTATAATTATTGTAGCTTGAAAGATTATTGCAATCCCAATCCCTGTCAAAATGGTGGTAAATGCAATCAAACTGAAGATAACATTGTTTGTGATTGCCGTGACACGTTATATGAGGGATCCACTTGTCATCGAGGTAAGACTTTTGCTAAATTTGTTGTAATTTCTCTTGCGATAGCAAGTGTAACAGTAACTGTATTGTCAAGTGGTTTTACAGAAAAGTTTCCATGCATTTAAATATTGTTATGTTGAATTTAAGCTCGATTTAACTACACATGCGCTGGTGTGCGAAAATCTGGTGAAAGACGTAGCGATGTATACTTCATTGATTTCGACGGTATGGGTCCTATGGAGCCTGTAAGAGCTCTATGTGATTTGGGAAAGACTGTTGAGAGTACCACAACTCAAATTAACAATACCAGATTCTTGGATATCGATGTTTCAACGCCTAGTGGCAAAAACACAGTAAATATTAACTATGCAGCGAGTATAACACAGATGAGAGAATTGGTTGTCAATAGTGAATATTGTGAGCAATTCATCAAGTATCAATGCAAATCAACGCCACTCTTCAGGTCACCAGAGGGTCCACCCGCTGTAAGCTACTTTCTCTTATATTTTGAGAAAAATTTTCACCGTTTCTGATGAATTGACTATGACTTCTTTTATGAGTTTTAATATGTGATATATGTTAGGGCAATAAACTTTCATAATAGATAAGAAGGTATAGTAATGCAAGCAGTATTGTAAGAATGAAACTTTAACTTCAGTAACTAGTTGTCAACTAATTGTGCAGGAGACAGTTCAACCTTCTTTCCATGTTTTCAAGCAACGTCTTTTTTAATATGGAATTAAGCAATTAATGAAGTTGTTTGTTTTTTCACTGGTAAAAAAACTACTTAAAATTATGAAATGATCTCAATGTCTAAGGTCTTAGGATTTTATTTACTGGAAAATTGCTTCATCTGTATTTTTATTGTTTCTGCTCTAGACTGGCTGGATGGGTGGTGATGATATTATGCATTATTATTGGGGTGGTGCTAAAAACAATCGTGGATATTGTGCATGTGGATTGACAAACGATTGTGTGACACCAAAGAAATATTGTAATTGCGATTTTTTGGAACATCAGAAAGATGTAAAGGATGAAGGTAACTTCACTATGAAGCAGCATTTGCCTGTTCGCAATGTGAGATTTGATTCGGTGTTAAAGGGATCTGTTACGGCTAATTTACGAGTTGGTCATTTAAGATGTTCTGGATTTGGATCTCGTCAAATCTCTGCTACTTTCCGCAAACCCTGGTCCTTCCTGTCAGTTGATCATGCAGATCAACCTTTTGATAATATCTTTGCTGGTGAATTGGCTTTCGATTTCAAAACATCTGTTGCATACAACTACATGGTTCTAGCCCATGCTCATGGTCCATTTTCGGGTGATTACATTAAAATCATGCTCTGGTCCAAAACAATGGTGCGTGTGCACCTTAATTTTGGTTTTGGTGATATCAAGCAGGATATTGATGTAACATCTTTGGGACGGACTTTGGATGATAATCATTGGCATGAATTCAGTGCCATGTTTAACATGAAAGAACTGAATATTACCTTGGATGGAAAGCGCGTGATTCAAGGACTCCCATTGCAAGATGATCCCGTTCAATTCAATGTTGATGATAAATCTGTGTACATTGGGGGTAGTTACTATGATAAGAATGGTTTTGTTGGCTGCATTCGTAGTTTGGTATGAATTGTTTTTATACATTCCATTGTTTCTGAGGATTATATGTTTTCGCAGTATTTAAGAGCACTGAAAATACCTGGTAAATCTGCTTGTTTTTTTATGTACCATTCAGAATATGCTTTATATTTTTTGTTGCATGAAAACATCAGCAAGTAAAAATAATAGCTGCACAATAACTCTGCTTGAAAGAGTGAAAGATTTTACAGATTCTAGCATCAAATTATTTAAGTTGAGCATTTAGGTATGAACTAAACATACGAAACAACTTTCTGAGTGAGTCTTTCAACTGCACTCTGATACATAATGACTTTTCATAATTTTTAGTATGTAAATGGTCGTATTCATGATATTTACACTATTGCATCTGGTCAAGAAGATTATGGTGTTTATCCAGGCTGTGGTTCAGCGTGTGTCATCCTCAATAAACCGTGCAATTATGGAGCATGTATAGATGAATACGATGCTTTTAAATGCAACTGTTCTGTGTCTCCTTTCGATGGAAAATATTGTCAGAATGGTGAGTCAAATAAATAAAAATGTGTGTGATCCTTGTGTTGTAGGTTCGAATTTCATTGAAAGCACTAAATTAAATTCCCGCAAAAATACCTTAAGGGTAGAAAATTTCGCGAATTTCGAGAGTTTTTGCCCATTTTGGGAAATTAGATATCCGCAAAGAGTGTTAAGATTGCTCATTCGTGAAGAAAAAAAATTCAAAATGGAAAATAAATTTCTTTACTACTACTGAAGCCTGATTACGATTTTGAGTTGATTTTTATTTGAATTAAAGCATTCAAGGTCTGTTTTAAATGCTGAAAAGCCTTGCAATTCGCAAAATAAATACCCACAAAATGTTTTAAGACTTCGAATTCACGAAAAGGAATGTACATTATTGCAAATTTAAGGAAAATTTTTAAAATAACGCAATTTTTCTCTTTTCTTTTCTTTTTCTCTTTTCTTTTCTTTTTTCATTCTTTTTAATTTACTATGGGGAGAAGGAAACTGCAAATTCACTGGTATCAAACAGGAGATATTTCACGTTAAAATTCCTCTACACCTGTTTATATTCGCAAAATAAAGCTCTCAATAAATTTTGCTTAAATTTTCATCCGCGGAACACAACGTTTTTCTCATTCGCGAAATAAGATTCCAACGAAATATAACTTCCGTGTACAATTACACAATTGCGCATTGAGAATTTTGGAAAAGCTTTGTGACAAGTTTTCTTTAAATATTTTACTCTTTTATGCTCTTATATTGTAGAAACATATCCAAAGAAGTTCACTGGATCTAATTCCATTATTTACGATTTTAAATTGGCGAATTTAACTGAACCAGTGGCAGAAGTAATTTTTACCATTGGTTTTAAAACAAAAGAGCCTAACGTGGCCTTGGCACAAGTTGAAGGTAAATTCTCCAGACATTTCACTCTTTTACTCATTGATGGATATCCAACACTGTTTTACTCAATGAAGAAAAAGGAATCATTCCAAGGGGGTTCCATAGTTGATACTGAGACCAATGTTCTGCAAATTTTAAAGCGAAAGCTCAACAATGATCAGCACAACATTCTTCGAGTGCGCTTCTCCACGGACGAGATTTTCTTGATGGTTCCCAATTACGACCTAACAGTTGGTGCCAATGTGAGTGAGAGACTCAAAGACCCAAATGATAAGCTCCAAGGAATGGCTATTGATGTTTTTGACGAAATTACGAAATTCACCGTTGGTCAGGCGCTGAATATTCAGATAAATACGAGGGGGCCTGCCTTACCCACAAGTTTCATTGGTTGCATGAGTGGTGCTAAGTTGGTGTTTCACCCACATGCAACACCCAGAAAGCGATTTAGGAAATCAATTGAGGTCGACATGTTCAAGTTAATGAGTGAAGTGAAGAAGACTGTACCTAATCCTACTGGTACGTTTCCTGCGGTGGAATTAAAATGTGGTGATCCGCTGAAAATTCCAGGTATGCGTTGTTTGTTTATTTGTTTGTTTTATTCTACGTTGCTTGATTAGTTGTTACATTTATTTGTTGGTTCTTTTATTTCTATAGCATTTCAATTTGAATCATCATTTACTTTAGGTACACTTCCCACGGTCGGCCCAGCACGTCAGTTTTTCACTCGATCTCCTGGTCTCGATAACTCAGTTGACTTAACAACTGTTGATACGCTCAATCACGTTTTCATTTTTATCGTTGTCATCATCATTGCAGTGCTCCTCTTGGGCTTTCTCTTCTTGCTTTTCGTATACGTGAACAAAAACAAAAAGCAGTACAAACGTTTACGACAGAAGGAGAAACCATCCACCCGTCAGCCAGTGTCATCCTATCAGCCGACACAATCAGGTGCTGGTGCGGCATCAGCACAGCCTAGTTATCAACCACCTGCGACCGCTTATAAACCTGCACCACAGACCACGTATCAACCGCAGCAGAAGAAGCAAGAATCGTACGGTCACGATGATGGTGATAACTTCTTCTTGTAAAGCATTTTATGATTTCATCTCTTGAATGTACCTGAATAGGTTCTCGAGTGTACACACTGCAACGTAACATTGGAATTTTGTTTTTCACTCACTGAAGTTAAGGCGAACTGAATTTATTGTAGAGGCAAAATTATGCTCAATGTTTGAAAAAAAAGGGTAAGAGATGTTTTAGTTTATGAAGACTATTTTTCTACGAGTTAATTGATGATTTTTCTTTAGTGTATATATACAGTAGATTACCGATTCTGTTCTGTGAGCAAGTTTTGTGCGGCACGACGACACTTTCAAGTTTTCCTTCGAATTCTAATCCTTTACTTAGGGTAAATACGGTAAAATTTTGAAAAATTTCTCAATCAATGGTACACTACAGTACTGCTAGTATAATGTTTCTAACAACCCTTCAGAGAGTAGTAAGGAGTAGTAGGGACGGGAAGGGAAGGGTAAAAAGCGTCAATAGCTACGCCTTGGCTCTTCCGAAATGTTTGGAAACTTTGGTAGCACATATTTGCCGTATTTTTTTTTTTATATAACAAACTTTGCTATGATAATGATAAACCATTTTGTAATATTGACAGAATTTGTGTACATTTATGTTAAATTTTGAGTTAATTTTAATTTTTTTTAATGATGATTTAGAATCGAAATTAACAATAATGGCTACGAGTCAGCAATAGTTTCAAGCGTTGTCGTCAAGAATTTTAATTGATTTTTTATTGAAATGTAATTGGCCGCATCATAATTAGTGAATGATGAAGCGAAGTAGACATACATTTTGGATGATGTCATGCAGAAGACGTAATCGGTAAATTCCGGCGCGTTATAGCTTGACATCGAAATAAAATACATTTAGTGTGTTAGTCTGTTTTGAGCTTTTTCCATGTGCGGGGAAAACAGTCTTCACTATAGCTCCAAAAAATGCGGGAATATGACGCTTGAAATTATGACTGATTTCTTTATATATTTTACTGTTTGTGGTGTCGTTTTGGCTAGTGGTGCTTTTTCTATTAAGTGTGTTCTTTTTTTCGTACAGAGAATCATCTGTCCTCGTTTGTACCAATTTTCATTTTTGATGCTTCAACATATCCCGGCCGGTAGAATCGTTAAAAACTCTTTGTGGAGGAGTGTATTTCTATTGAAAAGTCGAAATTATAGAAAATAACGAAAAGTATAACAAGTCACCAGTACGGCTTTCCAACGAAATCGAGTATGTTACATTTTTAAAAGTTGTTCGAAATGGTTTCCCTAAAAAGCCAATTTTGTTAGTGCATTACTCGTTAATTTGGAGCATTCAGGTGCAGCCCTGCGTCTCGTTTCAATAGAAATACACTCATCCACAGTGACTTTTTAACGATTTTGCCCGCTGGGTAAGAATGTTTATGGAATGCCCGTAAAATATTCAGAAGACAAAATTTTAAGAATATTCATGCAATGTCCTTACTGACCTGTTGATTTTCTAAAAATGCATCATATTTCTTCTCTTTCTATGTTTATGTTCATTTCACCATTTTTGGGTTTTTTATTTTATTTATAAATATTTGAAGTACATTGTATTATATAAGCCTTTGGTAATACAGTTTCATTCCTTCAATCAAGGTTTTTCTATTGTTCCAAATCCCTTAAAGGGTATTTCTTCCTTTTATATGGCATTGGTGTGGTCAGTTCCCCTCGGAGAATGCTGAAACGAAAAAGAGGTAGAGTAGGTGTAACAAGAATCCAATGTTTAAACTTTTTTAGTTTACCAATGGAACTTGGGTACAAGGCTCTCTTGTACCTTGAACCACGTTCAGTTAAAGAATTGTACTTGGGACATCCAAAAACTGACCATTATTGAGCCTGAACACGAGATTCAGTACTCTTGAAACCAAATTACAGTATAATCCCGATAACTCGAACCTCCA
>JAYJMG010126427.1:0-10520 GCA_036873935.1 Stomotoca atra
CGAAATTTGAACATGGAATATTTTAACGCGGACGTAATTTATGCGATCACAAATTAACGCGAATGACGAGGCTTGTTGTTTAAGTATGACTTAATTAACGCGAATCGAGACCGCTGAATATTACAAAAACATGAAATTAACGCGAATGGAAAACTGTTCATATGCAAATTTCCAAAATGCAAATTTCTTTAGTAATAAAGAAACGGGAGAGCAGCACTCAGGGCTTTTAAAAGAAACTATTATGAATATTGAACGAAAGTCACCTATATCTGATAAACTACCTGAGATATGCACTAACTTTTAATTTTTTTTTACGTGGCCAAAGAAATGATCACGCGACTTTAAATAACACAGGATTAAATATCGACATCCATTAAATAACGAGTGGTAAAATAACACTGGCTACAAATTAACGAGGTTTTAATTAACGCGATTTTTTGCCATTCACGTTAATTACCACACAGTTCAAATTTCGTGTAATAAGGTAGCTTCTGGAGGTGATTTTTGATAATATCTTTGTGTCTAATCCATATCTACAAAGTCATCTTTATCGTCACTTGTGTATAGAATGGGTTGTTGCTGTTATATGAAATAATTTCTATGAAAGGGCATTTTTTGGAGAGGGGAATTTAAAAGAATATAAAGGAGAAAATATATGACATTTTTGGCATGATTTTTTGTAGGACACCATGATGATTGAAATTAATTTGAAATATTTGTCCCGTGAAGACTCATCTACTCAAAATTCCAAAATCGGTTCTATTTCCTCCGATCTTTTGAAAATTCAAAGCGATTCATCTAATGAAGCTGGTCACATCAGGACTATGAATGTCAATGGAAGAAAATTGTCTTTAACTAAAGTAGAATCGATTGGCTCTGTCACTGGAGTGTGCTTAGAAGGATCTATCTACGACATCAAATCAGCTCATGCTGATGAGCCTTGTGGTTAGTTTTTTTCTACTTCTGCAGTTGTTATCCTTTCATGTATTTTGTATCACAATAGCTAAAGTATTTTCGAATTGCTGGTTTTATTGTTGTTTTCAGCATGTTTCATTTGTTTCACTGACATTGTTTTGGTGAAAATTAGATAGCAAGAGAGAGAAATATGAAATGAAATAATAAAGTAACAATTTTTATTAATAATAATTTAATTTTTTCATATTGTACTAATTCAGTGAAGCTAACAATTCATTCATCTTTTTTAATAGTTGGATGCTTGGCTGGAAGCTACTTTGATACCAAGGGCAAAAAATGTGAGAAGTGTCCAATAGGAACTTATTCTGAAAGTCCACGCCAACTTGGTTGCCGTGCATGCCCCACAGGAACAACAACTTTGACAAGTGGAACTTCCAATAAAACTCATTGCAAAGGTAATCAATTATAATCAGCATCATACCAATCAGTCTGCACAGTCCATTGCACAGCTCAGATATAAGTTGTCCTGCTTGTTGTTTCTGTTCTTTGTGTTCCTTTACAATGTGATGAATTACCTCGATTTCCTTAGATTGTGCAATTCTTTTCTTAAGATTTATTTTCATCTAAGTGTTCTGGAAAAAAACTCATCTGTCTTTTTTTTAATCCCAGGTCTATTTTAGATTTCTTCTTTTTATGGAAAGTAATAGCGTAGTCAATTAGTAAATTTCTTGACTAATTTTGTTGCTATTATTTAGTCCCTTGTCGATCTGGTACATACTCCGAAACTGGCTTACAAAATTGTCAAGCCTGCAGAAGAGGATATTATCAACCAATGCCATTTTCTAAATCCTGCTTGAAATGTCCTGGTTCAACTGTCACTTTGGAAGAGGGTGCTTCTAGTCTACAACAATGTGGAAGTATGCCTTATCTTTGTGGTTTTGATTTTAGATTAACCTTTCCTGTACACTACCATTTTTCCCAGATGTGTACATTTTAGTGTTTTTCATCTGAAGCATGATGGTGCAATAAATATTCATAAAGCCCTTCCAACAGTGAAAGAAAGTTCTTACAAAGTTTTAGTTGTTGTTGTTGCTGCTGTTGTCTTTGTGACTAATCGATTAAGTCAATATCTTTATATTGCAATGTAGTGGTAAAAGTGTTTGCATGTTGAAAACATAAATTCTCTAGCAATTGTGATGTGACCAAATTGATATCAGTTCCTTTTGGATCTGATATGTAATCAGGTTCGAAGAAGTTTTTGACTATGTGATTAGAGGAAACCAAGCTTTTCTAAATACTTATTCAATGCTTCATTTTATTTTTTTAAGTGTTGTGTCCACGAGGCACCTTTTCAAAGACTGGTGTTGAACCTTGTGTTCCATGTGAACTTGGCTATTATCAAACACAGAGGGGTGGCAAAAAATGTATCAAGTGTCCTGCTAAAACCTCCACCTACGCTCTTGGATCCCACTTGGCTGCACAATGCAAAGGTTAGCAGAATGTTTTTTTTATTCCTGAAGAAATTAATTTTTTGATATAATTACCGTATTTTGTAGAGTATATGACACATCCTTGTATTCCAGTTACACATTTCCAGGAAAACAGCTTTTACTTTGTATAAGACGTATCCTTTCTTTCGTGAAAGGTACAGCTCATATCCTCAGTCAATATGGGCTATAACTTCTGCATTCCTTTAAACTAAAGTGGCTTCTGCATTATTTGCATTTTTATCGTTCGTTAAAAAATAGAAAAACTTATTCTTCAATCTTTTATGGAAAAAAGGTGCGTCTTATATTCGGCAAAATATGGTAGTAATATTTATCAAGGTGTGGAAATAGCTGTAAAAATGATAAAAACGTGCTTTTGGAATTAACTTCATTAATATAGTACCATGTCAGTATAAGTTATAAAAGAAAGTCTGGCTATCATTGAATCCGATGCAAATGAAAATGTTTTGTGTTGTCAGAACTGCACATTCACACTGCACTGGAGGTAGAAGGGAGTAGTGTTTAACCTAAAACTCTCCTTCACTTCTGTCCAATGAAGTGTTTCAGATGTTTGTATCTTTGAAATAAGAAATGTTGTTAATCATTATGATATTATTCAATAGATATTGATAACTGCTTCACAAAGCCTTGTCTAAATGGCGGTGTCTGCAAAAATGGCTTCAACGAGTTCATTTGTCAGTGCAAATCTGGATATTATGGTCAACGTTGCGAAGATGAAAAGAATGAGTGTGCTGATAATCCATGTTATGGAGATGCTAAATGTATTGACAAGGTGAGATTGTTGATGTTTGGATAATTGGTAATTGAATATTCATCATGGATACAATCAATAACAGAGTACCCAAACCTTATTTTCATGTAAAGATTATGAATTGAATAAGAGGTTAAGTGTGATGTTTACTGGTGCATATTTTTTCTTCAGGTCAATGGTTTTGCATGCGTATGCCCAAGGAACTTCTATGGCAGATTTTGTTCTGAAAAGAAAACTAGTTGTGATGCTACTATTTGTCTGAATGGTGGAACATGCATGGACGTACCTGCAGGGGTTGCATGTACTTGCAAAGCTGGTTGGCAAGGAAGATTCTGTGAGCGAACTGTTGATGTAAGATTGTTAAACAATGAGTGAGATCTTGAGAATTGTTATGGGCAACAATTTTTTGCAACAGATTCAAAATAAAATCTTAAAAAGGAAGAAAAACCTTTATTTACAAATGGGATTTTGAGCAGAGCAAACATGTCATTTCTTTTCCTTTAACACCTCAGAGGGAGGTGACTTTTGTAAATTGACAAAATTATATGTTTGTAATAAGTGCATGCTAAACAATTTTCAGTAGTAAACTAATTTCTTGTTTTGTCATTCTTAAAAAAAAAAATTTACTTCATTGCATGTGCTTAAATTTTTGATATCCATACTGATGAGGAAAAAGGTTAATACAATTTATCTGTGTTTAGGAATGTGCATCATCTCCTTGCTTCAATGGTGGTACATGTGTTGATACACATCGAGGTTATTCATGCAACTGCATAACAGGCTTTTCAGGTTCACGTTGTGAAGATAATGTTGATGATTGTGAAAAGAACAATTTGTGTCTCAATGGTGGTGCTTGTGTTGATGGTACAAATGACTTTTCATGCTCTTGTCTGGCTGGTTATGCAAGTAGCAGGTGTCAAGTGAATATCGATGAATGTGCTTCAAATCCTTGCCGAAACGGAGCCACATGTGTGGATCAAGTGAATGGTTACAAATGCTTTTGTGCTTCTACATTCTATGGCAACAATTGTGATCAAAGTACCTCATATTCATTTTGTTCATTTTCAGTTTGAGCTTAGAATTTTTTTGTGCATTTCTAGAATAAATGCACTTAAGTATGGAAAATTTTAGTATTCATGCAATATTTTCAACCCTATTCCTGCCTTACAATTTAGAACGAACAAATAGCAATTTCGATCTGGAATTTGATCGCTCAATTCAAGGATTTTCTGAAGCAACTCTGCACCGTGATTTGCAAGAATTTACAATTGCATTCTGGGTAAATTCTGTACGCGATATTGACTCTGGAACTGTTTTGTCCTATGCTGTGGGTGATGATGGTAATATTTTTAAGAAATGTTTATTCATCTCTTTGATTTCAGATTGTTATAATTTTGCTCTCATTGGCCAACACTGTTTTATTCTATAAGTTTAATATTTATTTTCCCTTCTCTTCTTTGTCTTCTAATAGGTTTTGATGTAAAGCAATGTAAAATTCTGTGTCAAATAAGCATGAAGTAAAAGTACTTCTTCACTGCTTTTTATTCACTGCCTAATCACCTGTGATGCATGAATTCTTATTCGTACCAACTTTTTCGTAATTTTGGAAAGTGTAGTTTTAATTAGCTGCTCTAATTAAAATTAATTTAAATTCAGATCATAAGTTATACTACCATGAAGTTATTTAAATATTTTAACATTATTTTTATTCTGTCATGGCGATGGCAGAATCAGAATCATTGATTTTCTCAAAAGACTCACCTTACCGCCTGTTCTCACTTGAATATGGAATATGCTATTTTATTTCTTTTAATTAGCCAATGTGATGGACAATGCTTTGGTATTACGTGATATTAATAGAATGATGTTAGTTGTCCTCGGTGAAGAAGTCGAGACTAATATTGCAGCTTCTGATAACACATGGCACCATGTGGCTGTCACATGGTCTGGTTTATCTGGTAAATACAAAGCTTTCAAAGATGGTGTCAAAGTTGCCGAAGGAGATTTAATGAAAAACAAGGTAGAACATGCTTTTTGGAGGTTTTGTAAAAAATTGAATTCACAGAAGTCTAGAGAAGCATAGCTTAGTACTCTTATCCTTTTATTCTGTTTTTTTCTGTTCTGTGCGGAACCATTAGTTTATTGTTTATATTTCTAGATAATTCCTGCCAAAGGAATTTTTGTGTTGGGGCAAGAGCAAGATGAAGTCGGCCGTAACTTCAGTGCTTCAGAGGCTTTAGATGGTTCACTCAGTCAACTCAATGTATGGGATCAGGTGCTCTCGGAACAAAAAATATTGGAAATAGCTTCGTTAAGATGTGACAAATTTTCTGGAAACTTACTTGCTTGGGTTGATTTTAAAGAAAAATTAACTGAAGTGAAAATCAAGGATAATTCTCCATTTTGTTCAGGTAGGTCTTGTCTTGTACATTTTGCTTATGTTTTATATTCTTCAAGTCATGCACAGATGAAAGTCATAAGTTTTGTTTGTTTAGGTATATAATATAATCATAACCTATAAACAGCATGCTTGCAAACGCACAACTGTTAGCATATACTCTCATTTCATTTCCTTATCCTTAGTTACAGTGGTTACTCCAGGCTTGTTTCAAAACTATCAAACTTTCACTTATTTAAGCTAATATAGACTTCAGTTGTGAAAGGATAAAATAATGTTAAAATGTTCTATTTTCTCCTAGTGAAAAATACCAAGTTCTCTCCATGGTCCACATCAAATAGATCTCCTTGTGCTAATCGAGCCACAAGTGTCCAGTGCATGACCACAGACAAAAGAAGTATCGAAGAAGCCAATGTAGCTGGTGCAACCTGTACAGTCGACAAAGGCTTCTTTTGCGATAACAACGTTCAAACCAAAGCTAAATCTTCCAAATGTCCTTCAGTGCAAATGAGATATGAGTGTCCCTTTACTGCCAGTAAGAATGACATTTTTGAATGTTGTTATTGTTATTGTTGTTGTTGTTGTTGTTGTTGTTGTTGTTCTTGTTGTTGTTGTTATTGTTACTGTCTCACATATGCGGAATTCTGGATTCATTCTATTACCCAGTTCCAAATGAATTTATGTTTCATATACTTTCTAGTTTTTGGTAAATGTTTAAACTCACTTGATTTTAGCTTACATTTATGAATTTTATGAAGTGTACCAAACTCACTTCTTTTAATGCTGTTGTTATATTTGCAAAATGAAAGGAAACGTTAACAGCATTTTGAATGATGATATTTAAAGAACTGGTAACAGCAGCAATAGTCTTTTGACAGTTTACGGAATTTTCTTCGATTTTGAAGCTAGAGATTTGTATTTGAGAGGATACGAATTGAAAAGCACTTAAATAATGAAGTACCGGTATCGTGCTTGTGCTATTCTTGCAATATACAGCGCTGGAAGCACTACTCTCCGCTTCTATGTGCTCTATTTAATTTCACTGACCCGTATTGATTTGTTATAGAAATTGATTGCTCCGCACAAACATGTAGTGGAAACGGTCAATGCTTGGATACCTTACATGGTTTCGTCTGCCAATGTAATGATGGTTATACTGGCAAAACTTGCAACCAAGGTAGTTTTTTGTTTTTACCAGTGAAGGTTCTCAGGATAAATTTGGTCTTATATATATGAAAGTATTTGTATTGCATACCTTGATCAGCATCACGAACTGAAACTTAATTGTTTGGACTTCTTTCACTTACCTGTGTGCCGCATCTTGCTCTGTTTTTGCTCATCTCAGCTCTTTTATTTTAGCTGTACCTTGCAGAGATATTCGCAACTTTGCTGATGGTCACATTGCGCGTTCAGGTTCCACATATACTTTTACTTGTATGAAAGGTTTCGAGCTGCAAGGAGTTAATGTTTTGACTTGTTCTGCTGGAAAGTTTAACCACAAAGTTCCAATATGTGTTGGTAAGTTGTTGTCAACCTAGCATTCTTCATCTGAGTGCAACTTAGTTTTACAATATTTCTGTCATCCTCGGCGCCGAATTTGCCATTTAATGCACCTATTGATTATGTATTGAGGATCTATTGACCATTGATCGTAATCCACGTTTGAGTGAAACGTTGTCGTGCCATCGTACACGAAACTGCTGCCGTTTTTACTGTAAATATTTTCATTTTTTATCTTTTTTGTATTATGCTTTTCTTTTTCTGTTCAGACACTAATGAGTGTAGAACAAAGAACGGAAACTGTCCCCATCGATGTATCAATACGCCTGGATCCTACAAGTGTGAATGCAATGATGGGTTCGAAACATCTGGAACTGCGTGTGTTGGTAAGTGACCTCTTAACAGACACGTCATGGCCGACCGATGCCAATGTATATTACTGCAGTAATATTTCTGGCAACACCATACTTGATTCTACTTCGATTAAAGTCTATCATGTTAGCATCAAAAGAAGAAGAACCCATGTGACAAGATCAATTTGATTTTGTTTTATTGAACTAACTTTCTTTTTTTATTGGCCCTTTGATTTATTTATTATCAGATGTTAACGAATGCCGAGTAAACAATGGAAATTGCCAGGACAAATGTATCAATTCGTATGGTTCATACTCGTGTGGCTGTCGTTCGAAATATCGCGTTGCTGCTGATGGCCGATCATGCGAAGGTGTGAGCTTTTTCTGAGTGTAAATATTTTCTGTTGACGTTTTTTGGGTCCGCTTAAGGTGGTACACCTTAGAAATATCAGTTTGACCGCCTGTCTGCTGCCCAAGTTTTTGGATTTCTGCTTTAACGAGAAATGCTTTAAAGCTGTCTTCATATATTACCGAAGCGACGTGATTGCACTGGACTGATATCAGCTATGGAGACATGAGATAACGTACAAAAGCTCTTATAATCTGTTTGAGAGACATTTAGCTGCACAAGTTTTTAATACAATTTCCTTTTCTTTCTTGGTGCTGCCACTGTCTGATGACGTTATTGACACTAAGTGGAAATACTTGTGATCGGATGGACAAATTCTATTTTCTTCGTCGTTAATTATTATTCATCATTTGCCATTTCTAAATAAGTGGTTGTCGGTATATAAGAATTTGAATCGTTAGAATCAGAAAATGAATCAAAAGTCAAATTTTATATTTTAATTTGTAAAACATTTCCTTATATTTCATTTTATTTTAATTTTAGATTTTGATGAATGTACTTCAAAAGTGCATGCTTGTGATCAAATTTGCATCAACACCAGAGCAAGCTATACATGCTTATGTAGACCAGGTTTTAGCTTGGCTTCAGATGGGCGCACTTGTTCAAGTAAGTTTTGTGTCCTTCATATATTTGAAAGACATTGTTACAATGTTATTTACCTGCTGTAATTTCTTCAATTCTGGAGAGAAAAATGTGAGGCTACGGTGTCTTGATACTTCTGTTACTTTGACCCTAGGAAGTGCTTGTCCAGCTCTTTCTGCTCCTTCCAATGGAAAAGTTTCACAAGGCTTCGGAACTTACGAGACAACGGTTACATACACATGTAACATGGGCTACCGATTGAACGGTCCTGCCGAACGAACTTGCGATGCTGATGGAAAATGGTCGGGTGCCGAACCAACTTGTGAAAGTAAGTAAGATGAAAATTGTGAGAAGCGATCAATGATTACCAGTCATAAGTAAGACTGAGTAGCTATCATTTGTTGGCCGAAGAAGGAAAGAAATACATTTGAAGGTCTCCGAAGATATAGAAGCCTATCGCCTATGCTTTACATCGTTTTTATCACATTTTAATTTCATACTCATCATGTTCTTCATATTGTTTTTCATTTTTCCTTTAGCTATTGTGTGCCCATCATTGCCAAGTCCTTTCAATGGTCAAGCTGCGCGCAGCGGAAGTGGGGAGGGCAGCATTTACTCATTCACATGCTTGTCAGGATATCTAAGAGTCGGTGATGGAAAGAGAACGTGTATGAAGGCTGGGACATGGAGTGGAGTCCATCCAAGGTGTCTAGGTAAGTTTTTTTGATTTTTACTATGTAAGCTATTACCGAAATTACCGATAAAAGTGATTAAAAGTAAATATTCTGGTAGTTAACAACCGAAAGTTTGCTTTGTGTGTTTTACTTTAGATGTACTTACTTCGCTTTTACTTTAAGCTATACACAGTATATTCAAATCTTTGATTGTCTTTGTCTACTTCTAGCGTCTTATTGCAATCCGTTAAACGCTCCCGCCAATGGTGTCCTGATTGGATCCGCACTTACTCTTGGTGCCACTGTTATTATCAAGTGTAACAAAGGCTTTATGTTGAAGAACAAAAACAATAATTTCCGAACATGCTTAGCAAACAAACTTTGGTCGGGAACCACAGCCTACTGCGTCCGTAAGTTTTTTTCCTTGTTTAGTGTCCTGGAACCGAAATGAAAGCTGAAATTTTACTGTGGTTAATCACGAATTCTCGTTTCGCTTACTTCTTCCAACTCTTTTCATTTTGTACTTTTTAACCTCTCGTTCGTTCTAGCTGTCAATTGTGGACAGCCAAAAGTGTTAAATAATGGTGTGATTACCGGTGCTTCGTTCAACTACAATGATAAAATCACATACAAATGTAATTCTGGTTATGGATTGTCGGGACCACCAGTTCGAACTTGTCAACTTAATGCACAATGGAGTGGAATAAAGCCTGAATGCTTGTGTAAGTAAAATATTTTCTTCATCTATCGCAAATGCTCTAATCATCGCGATTTCTTTACCTAACACAACAACATCTATTGAATAAAAATGGAAAACCAAGTGGGAAACAAACGAGGTATGCGCGAGAGAAATATTAACACAATCCACCAATTTGCACATTTACGAAAGGTTCTAAATATAAAAGAAGAAAACAAGGGGAAATTTTGTTTCATTCATCTGCTGTCAAGAAGTAACAACGAGGACTGGAAACCAAATCTTAAAACTGGACTTTTCATTAACGCCCCTCTCTATTAAACGTTATTATTACAGTCCAGGGCGTTGAAAAGAGTATTTACGATACCAGGTTTTTGTATATTTTAATTGCTTTCCGCCCATCTGAATCGAGAAATGCCGCACAGAAAACTCGAGAGAATGGCATAGTTATTTAACTTTTTTTGAGACCAACTTGAATCTGGAAATATCTTAAAGTTTAGTTCTTGAAATTGTGAAACCTCACAAAGCTTTTATTTACGGCTTCACTTCGCTGGCGTACATAAACCCAAACCTTCTTACCATATGTATTCCATATTTGTCGTTTTTTTATCTTAGACAACAGTTGCGGCTTCCCAGGTTCTCCTGATGATGGTGAATTTGTCGGAAGGAATTATTCATTCGGAAAATCTGTATCTTATAAATGTAACAACGGCTATAAACTTGTTGGAGATGCCAG
>JAYJMG010126538.1:0-14239 GCA_036873935.1 Stomotoca atra
TAAATAAATAAAGCAGAAACATGGCTATGTATAAAGCTTATCATAGTGGAAGAAAAAGTCTCTGCTTGTGTATACTCATACTCATATACTCATGTCAAGACTATCATGTCCGCTAACGTCAGAATTAAAACAGCTCTCGAATCATTCATCCTCTAGCTCTTCCGTATTAGATGAAACAAAACTGCTATGCACGCTCGCTGTCTTTGTCCATTTTGTTTTGAAATAGATGTACTCATCTGAGGTCACAAAATGAACATGGTTGATTGTGGAACAAAAACGAAAGTGCTATTTTAGGGCATTAAAAAACTTTTTTTGTAAATTTTGGATGCCAATTTATTCTTCAACATTAAACCTGTTAGTCTACGAAAAAAAAAATTTTGACGTTAATTCTCCTGAACACTCAATTAAATTAAATATTATACCGTTCCAATAAAATTTGGTTAGATACTCAGCGTTTTATGCACCATTTCCACATGAAACCCAATGCACAACTGCTTCTTGAAGGTTAAGAGACATTATTTTTAAATTACACTTTTTGTTCTGTGTTACAACTATGCACAATAAAGGGGTTAACTTGACTCAGTACAAAGAAAAACAAAGTTGTAGTTTTGAACTCGAAAAACAGAATACCTTTTTATTAAAATCAAATAAATCTGGACGATATTTAGAAAAAACATGTTACGCATTACATAAGCATACCGCACAGAAAAGTAAATGCTTGCATTCTGTAACTTCAGCACAGCGAAACACCAACGCTGTGGAAACATTTCCACGACGTTGCCACAACGATGCTGGAAGGTCGGAAGTGAGAGTTGTGTCGACGTTGAAAAGACAACGTCAATGCAACGTTGGACCTGACGCTGTAACAACGTCGCTACAACGTTGGGATAACGTTGTGACAACAATGTTTTTAGGTCGAAGCAACAATTATAGCTGGCCATTAAATTAAGTGATGCGTATTCCCAGGTAGGCATATCATGGTCACACGACGTCACAACAAGGAAGCAGGTCTTACTCAGTCCATATTGAACTTGTAGATAGCAGATGATCTCATTGTAGGATATGAGAAAAAACTACGCACGTTTTATGAGACTTATGCATGTTTCTAAAATTTAAACTGTTAGGTTCAATAAATATATTTTTTTAATAATATTGTTTTAAAAAATGTTTTTTTACACAAAAAGTGCTCAAGAAAAACGAGCAATTTAATCAAAATTGTGAAAAATGAAAAATTTAACTGAAACATACTACACGGTGTTTCATGCTGGTGCAATCTTAATAACACTAAAATATATGTAAAATATGTACGGTGATTTAACAAGAATTTTTTTGAAGAAACACAAAGTTGTAAAAACAATCGTAAAATAAAATATAGTAAAATGTATAGTAAAATATATTCAGTGCTACACTTCTTTCTTTTTATTAACTAGTTATAAAACATTTGTTCATCATTTACAAAGTTCATCTATAAGTTGTTAATTTCAATAAATGATTTTTTTCATATTTTTTCAACACACTAAACATACATACAACATACTAAACATATTTCTCTCTTTGAAGGTTAAAAGATTTAAAATTATAATGAAGATGTTGGACAAAATTTTCACATGTTACTTGATCAGTTAAAACGTCAAGGGCTACGCACGACTTTCATTTTCAACAGGACATTATCAACTATTAATATCATTATACAAATAAATAAAAGTGAAATAAGATCCCTGCTTTAAATATTTAGTAACTTAGAATTAAATTTGCGTCAATTAGTAGCACCAATATTTATAATTTTATTTCGTTTTCTTATCATACTTCTCGCGTCGCATCCTTTCTGTGATTACATCAAAACAAACTGCAACGATCATTCGTTATATCGCAATACATTTTGAAAAATGAAATGAGAACTTCTTAGCACGTCTCTAGCGAATTTCACTTATTGAGGAAGATTTCTGTTGATCACAACAGTTTACATTTAGCGACGTTTCGAGATTTCTTTCTCCCTTCGTCTGGCAACTGGAACGGTAAAATTTCTGTCTGCATCTAAAATAACAAAATTACACATGATATAGACCACTAAAGATAAGCAAATGCATAAAACGAAAAATACATCAAGCGAAAATGTTTTTTAATAAAAAAAAAAATAACTGCGATAAAAATAAGAAAAAAGAAAAAGAATAAAACAAAATACATCAACAAAATTTCCATAAGGCCAAGGTAAATTGATTTTCTGTTATGCGTGTCCGCGCGTATTCGTATTTTTTTGGCGCATTTGTCGTTTTCATACCCAAATGAGCGCGTTTGTGCTTTTTCTCCTCCTCTCAACAGGGAGCTTGAGCAGAGCAAAATCTGCGACGGGAACGTGTCCCAATCGGTCAGGAATACGCAAGCGTTAATGAATTAACGACTTTTCCCGTCGTCGAATTCAGCGTTTTGATTGGTTAAAGAAATCTTCAAAAAGAATCTAGTAAAACAACAAGTTCGAGGCGAGTGAAAAACCTTGTGGTGAAAACACAGGTGGCGAACTATTTGTTTGGTTGTTTTTAAATTTGTTTTAACGATGGAAATTGTTCTCAGTACTGAAATCAACACTCATTTCAACATTTTTGAGACGTCTTTGATTTTCGAATACTTTTCAAATGTTTGTGTTACTATTTGAAACTGACATCTTTCAAGAACAAGAGTACAAGAGAACCTCAGAGTTGAAATGAATTCTTTACACGAGAGATGAGTAATATGAAGAAGATTATTCTAAATAAAGTGAAAGCATATTGCGTTGGTTTGTGTAAATGGCTTTAGAAATGTAGCAGAGTCCGAGGGTAAACAAAGCCAAAGATAGATAGGTACAGTCTTTCAAAATGTGCTTTCTTGTAACGCCACTGCTCTTGTTTTTTGATGTGCTTTAAATTCAAGAAGTTGTTGGAACTCCAGTTCGACTTGTTGTATCTGTAGTTTAGGAGCATCACGGTTACCAACAAACTCAATCCCAGTCTTCTCGATGGTTTGAGACAAGAAGTGCTGGGATCAAGTATGGGTTACCAACACAAAATGCAAATGACTATGATGGCTGGGGAGTCACTATGTTCCTCCTTATGTGTGATAAAAAAAGTAAAAACTGTTTAAAAACTTTCTTGCGATCGTTACATTGTTACAGCCATTCTTGTGTACGCGGTAGCTACAGTTGATAATTTTGTTTATATTTCCCGTCATGGCTCTTGCTCAAACATATATTCTAGTCGTCTTCAACGAAGACGGGAACGTTCGTCGCTATGACAACAATTTGCCATTCCCCTCGAAGATTTATAGCTGCTCAAGCTCCTTAACGACCACAAACTTTACCTACATTTTCTGCCATTATGAATTCCAGTTCGTTAGCATTGGTAGCCGAGCATGATAACACAGTAAAAAAAGATATCAGTTGGTATTGGTTTCAGTTTTTCTTCGTGCTTTATGCAAATAAATTAATAATGCCTGTTTCCTTTGTGATAAAAAATGTAAAAAAGTTAGCGCATTTGGCTTTTTTCGTTCATAAAAAGCACCCCGCGTTCGCATTTTTGCTTAAAAAAAAACGCGTTGCGCATTGGGTTTTTGACCTGGGCACGCATAACAGAAAATCAATTTACCTTGGCCTAACATTTCTGCGGATTGTAAAAAAAAAACTGCGATAAAAATAAGAAAAAAGAAAAAGAATAAAACAAAATACAACAACAAAATTTCCATAACATTTCTGCGGATTGACATTAGCAATAATTTTTATTTTGTTTAACTCACCTTTCTAGTTCACCATGAATCTCGCATCCCAATTTGTTTCACAATGTATAGCGTGTTATCTTTTCTCTGTAAGTGCGCTCTTCTACGAGTTCAGGCATGTGCTTATAACTTTGTGAACTTTAGTGTCACACTTTGTGCTGAGTGTTTTTCATGCATGCATGAATTCATCATTTGAAAATTCAAGTGAGAAATAACATTCTGCATGTCTTCAAAAAGGTGTGAGAAATGTCATTACGTCAAAATTGAGCCACAAAAGTAGAAACATGAAGGTAGAAAGAAATATTTCAGACTGCCTGGTCATAGTTATACAGGATATTTTAAACGAAAGAAAGAAGGTATCAAAGAAAATCTTATAATGTCAAATGACACCTACCTATGACCTATTGTTTGGGAGCAAAGCGAAAATCGAAAAATGAAAAAACTAAAATTGCTTCCTAATTTTTCCTACAAAAATTCCTTATAATTTTAATTACCACTACTATTCGTAGATGCATTTTCATAAACGGACCAAACAGGCGCTTCCTAAAATGTTGTATGTCGTCGTGGGTTTGGCGTTGCTGCAACACATTAATTTTAGACCGTTGTCACTTGCGGCATTTCTGAAAAGACTTCACAAATTCTGATACATTTACAGCTTCAATTACCCTTTATAGCAACTTCATTTATGCTGCACTGTAATATGGAAATGTTAATCATAAATAATTCATGAGTCAGGGAACTTTTTGTTTAATTAAATTTAAAATTATCTTTCACAGATTCGTACAAAACAAAATTGTCGTTGTTTTGGTCAGGGTCGTAAAAACAGAAAATTTAGTGTCGTAAAGCGATGTTGCTGCAACGTTGTTTTTGTGTCATATTTACGACGTTGCATATTCATTATTTGAAGACGTGGTAACAACGTCATTTTGTGGACGGATAAACGACGTCAGGATAACGACATTGTCACAACGTTGTTTTAAGGTCAACCGACGTCGCAACCTAAATACAACTAAAAAATAACATTGCTACGACGTCGTGTGCCAGCTGGGAAAGAATAAAATCATACTTATTTTGGAATGCTTTTCCAAAGAACAATGCAAAATTTTCCACTTATCACAACCATTTTTTACCACAGGATAAGTTCTAACCAATAATAGCGGCCATTTTAAACACTTATATAATTTCAACTATGATAATTAGTCACTGCAATACCTAATTTATAGCGATCAAGCGAAAAAGTTATATAGCCAATTAAGTAAAGCAATGGAAAACTAACTATAATATATTCCTTTGCTTGAATCTGTGATCTGCCAGTATCATTATTCGCATATGCTTTGGAACACCAAGTTTCTAATCCATGTAATCTTGATTGTTCTTTGGCCCTACGAGACACTGGATATTGTGATGACTGGTGTATTTGATGACCAGTGATAAAGCCATTTGACATGCCCAATGGGAATACATCAGTGCAAGCTAAATACATGAGGAAAACACAGCAATTTGTATACAATGCATTTAGAAACAGAGATGAATCGGACTATTGTTGTCAAAGTTAAATGACAAGACAATTATTAAATTCAATTTCTAAATAACTAAAATCCACATAACTAAAATTTAAAATTAATAGAAGTTTTTATTTAAAACTTGTATTGTAATTGAGGCCAATTTTTATTTTCAAGAGATAAGAGACAACATGTGCAAACATATTAATAACGGCTGATAATAATTTGCGAAATTTCGTCGGGAATTTCGTTTAGATTTTGCCGAAGCTATTGGAGTAAAAACTATGATGTTCTTCAATCATTGATGAGATTCAGCACGACTGTTTATAAAAAAATAAAAGAAGTCATATGCAATATTTTTATTTTAGTGAAAAATCACTTTCAAGACAAGTCTTCATACAACGATTCTTTATCACGCGTTCTGCATAACGGGGGTTGTATATTGTAAAACTCTCCTTCGCAGAATGTGCAATATCACGATACTTAACATGTTGTTTATAGATTATCAGAGATCATTAAACAATAGTTCTGTTAATCTGCTGAAAGCACAATTAAAATATGCAACCGTTTTCCTTTTTATTACATGAAGAGAAGAATAAAAAGTTCAAAACTCTGAAGTAGCAGCAAATATTTTATCACAAATCTGTAAAATGCAAAATTTCGTAAATTACAGTTTTTTCAAACATCATTTCTCAAACAGAAACGAGCGAACAAACGAAATAAACAGCACAAAAATGTTAAAAACAAACGAGCTTAGGTATGCCTCAAAAGCATCCATCAGTCTGTGTAAAAATCACACGAAAACACAAATCTGTAAAATGCGAAATTTCGTAAATTACAGTTTTTTTCAAACATCATTTTCAAACAGAAATGAGTGAATAAACAAAATAAAAAAGCTCTTTTTCTTTTTCTTTTATGATATTTTTGTAGCAAAAGCATGGCAAAGATGGATCCTTTGGAACTTTCACTACCCGTTTTTTAACTGCAAAGGGAATCTTAAACATGACGGAAGCGCTCTGACCAAACTTCGTGCGACTCGTTCAATGATTATGAGTGAAGAAGGAAAGTAAAAACATGTTCCTTGATAATAACATGATCACATAGGTACGGCCACATGCAGACGATAAATTACGGTCAAAGCTTTTAAGTAGGGCACGTTTCGCAATAGAACGCCTGAGGCTACAACTGACCATAAACTTATTATTTTGTGGATAAGACCTGGTTTTTACGTCTGTTTCTTTGTAGTAGACATTTGCAGAAAGTTTGTTTCTTACGAAATATATGTAATTTTTAAAGTATTTTGCATCAGTATTTCTGGATATTTGTTCGAAAATAATAAGGCAGAAATCAAATGTTGAAGCTAGGAGGAAAGTAAAGTGTTCAGTTTTAGATTACAATCATTATTGAATATTATTGAATAATAAAATAAAATCAACCAAGATTTGTGAACCGTTTCGTCTAATTTTATGACGATTTCATGTTTTCCTTTATCGCAAGCTTTGTTTCGTAAAGGTGGTAAAAACCAGGTTCAGATGGGTTCAGTGGCCACGCTTGTATATATGTCATTGAAACTAATTCTTTGGCTATTTTATAGTATCTCAGGTGGAGAGTATTTAGCTTACCCCCGGTCGCACTTAAAACGATGTAAGTTTCAAGTTCGTGGAAGTAAAGCATGATGTAGTCACATTTATTGTTTCTTTGAATTTGTCAATTTTTCAACTTTATAAGCTTCAAGTATTGTTTTCAGCTTAGTTTTGTGAATTGCACAATCTTCTCTTGATGTAATTCTTCTTCTGGAATTGGAACGAAATTCCGACGAAATTTCGCAAATTACAATAAGCCTTAATAACTTAAATTAACTTTGTTAACATTGATCTTAAAGATAGAAAAATCATTTTTTAAGAAATTGAGTTAATGTTTGCTAAAATGATCAACAAACTAAACTGAAAAACATTTGCCAAATGAAATTATTTAAAAAAGCTTGAAATTCACAAAAAACAAAATTGTAACTGTTTTTTTCAGGGAAGCTTTTCGTACATCTGTACATCATCAGGCAAAATTTGCTTTAAATTTGTTTCAAATTCAAATATAATTATGGTTGCATGTTTCAATAATAAAAATTTTAACAATTGACAGATTAGAATTTTCATTTTCATGTTGGATGTCCTTCAACCAACGTAATGCACACGTGCAACATTTTCTTACATGTGACTTATTAATTATTCATAAATAAGAGTGAGTATAATTAAAGGAGAAGCAGACCAACTATATATTTCAACTCTTTTAGCTTACTGTTTTAGTTTACCAATAGATTTAAGACTTTGGGTACCAGGCTCCCTTGTACCTTAAACCACCGCTAGTTAAGGAGAGAATCCAAAAATTGACCATTATTGAGCCAGAATATGAGATTGAGTACCCTTGCAATCAAACATTTTCTGGGGTTTTCGGCTGCTCATTTTAGACTGAATTTTAACATCAATCTGTATGAAACAAAAATCTCATACCATTTCTGATTTATAGACCTTTCATGACAAACTGTCCTAGCCAGAAACAGGCTAAGCGGCCTCATTGTTTTAAAAATTATGTGATGGGTTGTATGCCTCATGTCTCTCCTTTCCACTTGTGTTCAAGAAGTTTGAAATTACTTGCATTGAATGAAACTTTCAGTGACAAAAGTTTATGCTGTAAAAAAAAACTTTTGACTCCAGGCGTAAATCTCTTTTTTTCAAGTGAGGCAAAAAAGCAAGAACCCGTCTATTAGTCGTTTGACTTTCAACAAATTATTGTTCCCGAAGAGGAAGAGAAGATCAACAGGTTGTAGAAGTTTTAAGAGTTTCTCGTTTTCCCCGTTTTTCACATTAGGAACATTTATGAACATCTACCAAAACGTTTAAAAACTCAAACGGCAAATAACACGTTACCTTTGATCATTATCTTTAATAATTATTCTCAACATTTAGCAAGCCTCTTTTTATTTCTCTGTGTACTGTATTAGGATATCTATGTATAGAGTCTGGAACACAGCCTATGGGTATCTATATATCAATTAGGTAGGAACTTTCTGCACACCGATCTGAATCATCGTTAAGTCACATGACATAACCAAATTAAAACGTTGAAAGCGAAAAGTATGCAAAGGACGCAATTACATTTTCAATAGCTCAGGAAAAAGCAATTAATGCAACCTTAGGTTAACTTCAACATCTTTTCCTCAAGTAAAGCAGTGTCAATATAAATCTTTTCGTTAATTTCAAGCAATAGGACTACAAGCAAAAATAGTAAGACTTTTTTGTCTTCTTCTTCTTCTTTGGCAGTAATAAAAAAAAATTGCGCATAACAACCAGGACCAATCCATTTTTCATTTCCATTTTCGTTTTTTAGAAGGCGGAGAAGTTGAGAGAGCCATCTCCCAAAAAAAACATGAGTTATGTGGGTCAGATATGGGAGCCAATGAAGCTCTGACACACAAGTCATTTTGTCAACCCAAAGATAGAACAGGTGCACAATTACTATTCTAGTTTTCTATTTCTCTCATTTTTCAAACCAGTGTTTACAAACAAATTTTGCAATTTGTTAGTTATTCTGCATGAAAAATTGAGAAAAATAGAAAATAAGAATAATACATGTGCTCTTATTCTATCTGAAAAGAAAGTAAAAAAGATTATCAAATTTGTGAAATTTCTTCCCTTTACACAAATTCTATCTGCCTCTTCAATTCAATCAAATCATTTCCTCGCTTCGCAGCTTGCACGTTTTCGATTTGCTTATGTCACATTTTTCATTGTTTGTTTTAAAGAAAAGCAAAGAAAATAACAAAATAAAGAAAAATAGCAAAGCAGCAGAGTAGAAGAAAAAAAGGGGTAGCTGAAGGAAGGATGAATACAAAAACAAAATACAAAAAGTAAATTATACTACAAAAGTTTTTTGTTAGTGTTTTGTTTCGTCTTTGTGTTTTTGTGCCATGAAAAGTAAAATAAAGCAATAGAGAGGTCCATTATCCGGCATCCAGTATCTGGACAACACTCAGTATGTACCTTGATCCGTCCCCCTACTTTTAGTAAAATAATTTTCATATTACATGCTTTTTCTCAAAATTGCATTGAAAATAATTGATTGGCTACTTCAAGCAAGATGTAAAACATTGCAAACACTTTTGATTCTCCAATGTCTGCAAGGAAACAAAGTACCTGTCCGGTTACTGGAGCATCTCCTCACTGCTTCTATAAATTTGTAGAAGTTGTAGAAGTTGAAGTTGTTGAATAAAAGTTGCTGTTCAAGTTTAATATCAGGTTTATGTAAGTTAAGTTTGAATTTATGTCTTTTATCCTGACAGTTGGACAGAGTCCTTTTTGTCTGCAAACCTGGACTTTTTTTGTGTGCAGTAATATGGGCTCGGATCCCGTAAGGTCCCACTTTATACTTCTCTCATGAGTCATGACTATGAAATGAAACAACAAATTTTGGTCCATGGGAACACTAGCTTAGAAGAAACAAAATGAATGATGTTAATATAAATTGGCAGCAACAGTGGTAAAATAAGGCATAATATGAGTAGCAACCTTGCTCTGTTATCCTGAAAAAGATAGGTGTGGGTTCGAGTCTCTCTCACGAAAATATCTCACTTGGAACTCTCTTTGAGTTTGTGTGTTCCACTCAATGCAATTAAGGTGGATTTTGAGTTTATAAGAGAGTAATGGTAGCCTATAAGTATTTTTTAAAAATAGGATGGTAAAAATGGCACAATTTTGGACCTCTAACATTGGACCAATTTTCGGCTATTTGGCCCAAAGCTTTTTTAAGACAGGGGTATGTTTACAGGGCAATAGAGGAATTGTACAGGAGAATCATTTTTATAGGACAACTTTTTTACATATATCATGGGTTTATCATACTCGTGTTCATTATGGAGTCATACTAGACTCACGAATGATGATTCAATGAGACACGCCAACTCGCGGTACTCAGTTGATAGTTGTATATTATGATATATATAAATATATGTATATTAGATCATGCTGCGCTAACCTTCTGCCGAGTTAGGCAGTTGGTTAGCAATCTTGCTCTGTTACCAGCAGAGTGAGATGGTGTGGGTTCGAGTCCTCTCACTTACACAATCGCTCATAATATACAATATTTTTAGTTCTTTTAATGAATTCTGTTTTGTTTAACATTCTTTAAAAATTTTCATTTCCAAAGTGCGAAAGTTCAACCAGAAATTCAGGAAAAACTAAAATCGAGGGGGTAAAATATTTTTCAACCTATGTCTCGCATGGTGAATACAAACTAACATAAACAACCTTCGGAAGGAGAGTCATTCTTACATTATAAACTGCTAACATCTATCGAGTCTATGGTGGGAAACAACAAATAAAGATTCTTTTTGAGACAAACTTTGCAAAAACATTACCCCCGGATTTAACTAAAATGCTGTTTACGTGGATTTGGATGATCGAGGACACAGAATCGATGGATATATGATATGCATGCTAATATTTATCTAAAACGTCGTAACAGTTCGTCTGGTATCATAAATTGACCATGCTTGATTTTGACACCCATCTTAATTGCCTTGGGCATTGAATCACAAACACAAGTCTAGTGTGACTCCAACTACACACACAAAAAAATGGATGTGGCAAAGTTTTTATCGAAATAAAATTAGCCGTTTCTTAACATTTCATAGCAAACAGAAGAATAACTTTGGAATAAGAATAAATGCATACTCTTACCTTGACATGTATAAAAAATATTAGACAGGTTCAATACAAAAAATAACAACATGGTACAACTTGATAATAATTTCTGCACTCAACCTAAAATTGAGAACATAATAATTAATTAATGACCTTATTTCCCCTGGGCTCTGGAGCCACCTTGGAGGGGAGGGGGCATGCTTCAAAAGTTATTAAAGGGGAATATATGCCCCAGGGGATATAGGGTTAAAACAGATGGATATAAATAAAAGTTTCAAGAGCTGAAAATGTTAGAGCCAGAAGGTGCAAGGATATCTATGAGAGTTCAAAATATATTATTGTAAAGTGAACCTTTAATCTCATAATGAATTATTTAAATGAAAGACAACAACATCACCTGGTATCTATTTTTTCAGATGTCAGTCATATAATGCAATCCTTAGTAGATAACAAAAAAGCTTCAAAAAAGAGGAGGAGCGTGTACACAAATCAGGCTAAAAGTGTGTGATGAACCGCTGCATTTAAAACACTAGCATATATGTCATTATAAAAGCAACTTAGTTTGAGACAACCAAAGAATCAGACTACTCTATCAAGATTTGTCTCTTCTAAATGACAGCATAACTCAATGCGTGCTCTCCGTTTTCACAAGGGTTTCATGAATAACACAAAGAGTTAAATTAATTAATAAAACAAACAAAAAATGATAACACAAACCAGAAAAAAGAAACACAAACAATATTAATTATAAATAAATTTTTATTAAGGTGCAGAGTGCCACCTCTTTGCTGACTCAGCAGCATAGTTCCACAAGTGAAAAGTAATTTGAGTGACAGAAAAACTTTGTACAACTTTTGCTCCATTATTCTTTTGTTAGCTAAAAGTGTGACTTAAAATTCAGACCTCGAATGACTAATTCGTCCAACCTAATGGAAATAAAATAAGGATTGATGATGAAAAATTCAGTTATAGCAACTAATATTTTTATAAAAGATAATTGAAACGATCAACACACTCACATTTTATGGCAATTTACTCTGATTCTTCAATTCATGTTAAAACTTATTACAAGCATCAAGTGGTGCCAATTTTTTATTAATTCCAAATAAAATGAACGAACGTTAAAATTTTCAAACTAAAATTTCAAATTTTAACAAAATGCAACTTTGCCTGTGCTTAGAACTGCCAACTCAAACTTTCTTAGGCTAATTTCCTAAGTAATTTTTTCAGAAATATTCCAAAATTCTAAAGCTTCTCAATTTCTGACTAGGTACTGTATGTGTGAAGTTTTTGTTGATGAAAGTTTTAGGCACCAATCTCTTAATTTGTTGTGATTTGTTGTTTTTAACCTTATACTTATGTTTAAGAAACATATATTTCTGTGATGAGTCTTCTTATGCAAGCAGTTTAGCGCAATTAAAAATAAGCTCAAGAAAATAATCAGCTGTCCTTAGGTTATCTCAAAAGCTCGACAACATAAACATCTCAGCTTTCTAAAGATCACTTTTTTCATCGATAAATCTATGCAAATTGAACATGTAGAATGATTGCTATTATAAAGAGAGAAAAAGTGAATGAAAATATCCCAAATGAAAAAAGAAAACTTAAGGATGAAGCAGCTTGACCTACACACCTTTTATTTATCTAACAATAAATATCATATACTTTGACAATCCTCTTCACCCCTCTATATGTTTCTGGAAGAGTTGCTACTGATGCTCCCTTTCCAGACTTTGTTCTTTATCCTTAAGGTGACAATTAACTAACCTCTACCCTAAAACATGGATACAGTCATTATAGAGAGGAACCAGATAGACAACAGTCCTTCCACAAATGTAATTCGAACCGGAATCCGTTGGTTCACATCACAACAGCTTAACCACTGCACGACTACTGTCTCAAATATCAGAAAAATCTTTTTGATTACATATTGTCTTTGTTGTGAATAGTACACACCAGCCTCATTTTGTCTTCAAACTCACTTGAAAATGGAGCAAAGCTCTTCTTAAAATTCAAGAATCCAATGCTCAAAATCCATCCGAATTTAAGATTTATGGTTTAGATAAAAATTACCTTACTTAAAAAATTATGTTTTTGCAGCATTTTTTAGGAAAAACGCTTTTCAGCAATTTTTGCATTACTAGTTTACATTTGTTGTCAATTTTTTTCAAAGCCTTTTAGAAAAGAAGTTATTCAAGATTTTGTATTAATGATGTCATCAAAAGCACTGAATTTTGCTTAATGTCCTTATGCTGTAACATACCTGAATACTGTCTCAAATATCAGAAAAATCTATTTTTTTACACATCGACCTTGTTGTTTATAGTACACACCAGCCTCATTTTGTCTTCAAGCTCGCTTGAACTTGGGATAGCATTGATAAAATAAACCATTGCTTTCGATCTGTCCACAATAACTTCTACAGAATATTCCTACACTTCTTTGTGAAATTTGCTCTTCTTAAAATATCCAACTTTCAAAATCCATCAGAATTTAAAACTTATGATAAAGGAAAACCAAAGAAGCATAGGCTTAAATCATAATTTTATCGAAACAAGGAAGTGTAAAGTTTAATAAAAATAATTAACCTATATCATTTACAAGTAGAAAATATCTCATTAATTAATTTAAAACAACAAATAGAAAACAATTTAATAATAATATACTATTTTCAACTGCTTTGATCAAGGAGCTTAAAAAGTGAATCAAAATAGTATTGTATTATTAAATTGTTTTAATGAGAGGGATTATTATCTGGTTCATAACTAAATAATGCTTTATCGGGGATCCATGTAGATATAAACAGAAAGCTAAGCACTATAATTAACAATACGACAGTAAAAATGATGCAAATGCCGGGATAAATAATCAAGACTACAAAATTTACCATCATGAGTTTCCTGACTACAATTTACATTTAAGCCCTTTCGTTGGCACTTGGAACAACGAAAAGGCGGAATTCAGTGGCCTGTGTAAAAACTAAATCATTTTTGTTCATTTTTTTAAAGTTTTGTTGAATTAAGCATATCTTCACTAATGCCAACCAAAATATTTGTCAAGAATAACTTTCAAGTTTTTTCAGAGAGGAGAAAGCAAAATCCTGAAAAGCTAGAGCCATACACAAACTATTTTATTAAAAAATACAATAAAGTTGTGAAAAATGAAAAATTTAACTGAAACTACACAGTGTTTCATGCTAATGCTGAATCTTTTTGAGTTAGGACACTGTGGCTGAAATTGGGCATGGAACAAAATATCAAGCAACATATCACACATGTTAGTTTTCAAAAATTAACATAATTT
>JAYJMG010126649.1:0-14237 GCA_036873935.1 Stomotoca atra
CTCATTGATAGCAGAGCCATAAGGCACTGAAGAGGCTATCCTGGGTAAACATTCATAATAATAATAATAATAATAAAGTATTATGATTTTTACCTGTCCTGATTGACAGTCACTAGTTTTATTATCTGTCTTAGTTGACAGTCTCGTCCTTGTTGGCGGGTTTATTACACATTTACATATTTACTGTCCTGGTTGACAGTTTAATTCACACTTGAATGCACTACTCAGATATCCCTCAACTTGCCAAATTCTATTGTTGTTATTGTTCTTTAGTTGAGCCCAAGTCAGTTAACAAAGAGTCACCAGTAAGTTATTTTTATATTTAACGCTAATAAGAGTAAAAGGTTTTCTTTTGAAATGTTTACAGTAAGTTAGTCCACTTTTTAATTTCAAGAGAAGAAGAGAGAGTGAAGATGCTAACTAACATTTGATCGTTAAGGTAACAAAAGTTCTATTGTTGATATAGTTCCTTTCACCAAAAGTGATCATTAAAATGTTTTTGTTTTGATTTGATCTTAAATTTCATGATTTATCTAGGTGAGAAAATGAATGACCAAATTGTGCACATGTAACTTATAATATACACCTGCCACCCTCTTTTTCAGAAGGTCTTTACTAACTAATTTAACTCCCTACTGAATAGCATGATGTAATACAAAGTTTCAAAAATTCATTCTGAAAGCAATAAGGCCAAGGTAAATTGATTTTCTGTTATGCGTGTCCGCGCGCACTCGTATTTTTTTGGGCGCATTTGTCGTTTTTATACCCAAATGAGCGCGTTTGTGCTTTTTATCCTCTTCTCAACAATGACCACAAACTTTACCTACATATTCTGCCATTATGAATTCTAGTTCACGAAGATTTTGGTAGCCGAGCAAGATGATGACACAGTAAAAAAAATGTCAGTTGGTATTGGTTTCAGTTATTGTGCAAATAATGTTAACAGTGGCTGTTTTCTTATGGGATAAAAAATGTGAAAAAGTTAGCGCGTTAGACTTTTTTCGTTCATAAAAAGCACCTCGCGTTCGCATTTTTACTTAAAAAAAACGCATTGTGCATTGGGTTTTTGACCTGGGCACGCATAAGAGAAAATCAATTTACCTTGGCCTGATTAGCGATATGAAAAAAGCTTCTTCCATGATAGAATTGACCTAAATATTTGCAAATTTATGATGCTGATAAGAAAAGTTCAAAACTGAGATATTCAGCCTTTCATGGAATTGAAGCTCTGTGCTCGTGTTTGGGGTTACATAGCTTATCTGCTTAAATGTTTCTTCTTCGACATGTGTCGTCTGAAGTTGAATTAATTTTGACGATTGTCGAACTTATGCAATCAAACATGTTTCAAGCAAAGGACAACGAGAGAATGAATGTGATACAACACAAATAAACTTCACAAAATTATTGGTAACGTAAATCAAGAACCAAAATTATTTGATTGTTGACCCAAATGCACTTGTGTGCAAATGTGGTCAAAATGTGAAGAAAAGGCTTGTAACAAGATGCTGCAAGGACTGCGGCAAGGCAATATGATGCATCATGTGGCACTGAACAAACTTGTATATAAGCTTAACAAAGTGGTCAGTCTTGAAATTAAAAAAATCGCCTATGTTCAGATTTTTGCGCAAATTTATTTTGGAAGATGTGACCATGATCAAAATTTTAAAACTGCATAATTACATTGAACAACTCTGACATGCCATTGTTCTCTAATGTTTGCTGACCACGTGGATATAATCACTTTTTTGTTACCATGATTAATTTTGAGACAGGAACTCCTTGGTTAAAATTTTGCATGAATTTTGTAGAGAACATTTTTCAATTATTATCTCTAAAAGCATGTTTATTGTGCTGAATGTCTCCGTTTCAATGGGTCATTAATTGCACTTCTTTTTTTTGTCCTAATTGCTAATTAAATTCTTTCACAAAGAAAAGCATGTATGGCTTCTTGTTATTACTATGATACGAATTGCAATACGATTTGTGAAACGATTTCTCATAATCAAAAATATTTTTGAAATGAATTGCGAAACGAATTTGAAAAGTTATGAAGCTAAAATTTAAAACGAATTTGGAATGAATTTGGAACGAATTGATAATTTGAAATAGACATCGTGTCACGTTGAAAATTGAAGCACATTTTTTTGAAGCGAATTGGTAGGAAATTTGGGAACGGTCCCTAAAGCTGCTCGACTATCCCCAGGAGGGTCCATATTTTACAATGGTTATCGAAATAATAAATATGACTTATAAAATACTTCCCAACGAGTTTAAAGAAAACAAAGTCCGCAGGAATGGAAACCGTGTCCATCAACAAGTGGAATCAAAAGTCAAGAAATCTTTACTTGTAAAGTGTAAAGGTTATATCATTTACTGTAAAGGTCCATCTTTACTGTAAAGCATAAAAACTTCACTGTGAAGATGATAGTCTAAGGTAAAGATAATTGGCTTTACAGTAAAGAAAAAAGAATGTAGAAACACTTTACCATGAAGGAAATATTCTTTACTGTGAAGGAATTTTCTTTACCGTTTAGATTTACTTCTTTACAGTAAAGATTAGTCTTTACAGTAAAGGAAATAGCCTTTACTGTTTACAAGTAAAGTTTTTTTAACTTCGGATGTTGATGTACCAACACATCAACACATGCCAGCAAACAACACCAACGGCAATGATGCAACTGTTGCCTATGATCAAAATGACACGGTACATGAACAAGAATGTTAAGGCAAACAACAAGAAGAAACAAACAAGTTACGTGAACACAAATGTCATGGCGAACCAGAACAAGAAGCACATGATAACAAACAATATAAATGTACTAGATTACCTCTCAAACAGTACGAAACATAGATATAAACATTTTGCACATCATTAAAAGGTCGGGGTGATGATGCATTCGAAATGGACTTCTGAACGTTAAATCCATAACAGTGAAGATAGCTTTGTAACTCGTTCTAGTATGAATAGGCCAGCAAACTCGGTTGGGTGACGTGAACCTGGAATTTTTGTGATAGTGGCTTACAATAATACATGCTGTTAGAGTCCACCCGACCAATCCTTTTTTGAGAGAGCAAAATTTCAATTCCAAATTCCTAGTCGGGAAATTAATTAAACAATGATGAAACCTTTTCCGGATAGTCGTAACGTTTACGGAAAAGTTAGGGAATAGAAAAATGTTCTCTACGTATTTGGAGCAACATATTCCTATTAAAATGGTACAGATCAGTTATATTAATAATGTAAAAAAGCAAAAGTATCTATAACAAGATTATAATAGTTTTACACTTTGCTGCATTTTCACGCTGCTTTACGAGTTCCCATAAGTAACGTAGCTGCTCAGGTCAAATAAGTTCAAATTCAAAAACTTTTCCCTGCTCACAGACCTCACAATATTACTCGCTACTCCCCTATTGTTCCTTGCAGAACAAAATATTCTGAATTTTTTAAAAATCGTAAGTTTCATCATTGATTACATCTCTGATTTAAGTTTCAAAATCTGCTTAATTTTACGTGAGGCTTTGGAAAGGAACTTGCTTAATAAAAACTTAAGGATACAGCGTCGTCTTTTGAGCATGTTTTTTATTTTGAAAAATTTTTCAGTTTTCTTTTCTTTTCATTTCATTTAATAAGTTATATATCATTGGAAAGCTTATTAAGAATACTTTCATAAGATATAAATTTCAAAAGTTTTTTTTTAAAAAACAAAAGTTGTTTTGAAATGATCATCATCATATTCTGCACATTTCAATCTAAAAAAGGGTATCACATTTTATCAAATCAGACCTCCATTGCCTTTTTATAATAACAAACATCTTAACTAAACATTTATATACCGAAATTTTAAGTTCAGGGGGTAATATCAAAAGAAATTTTAAGTATTAACACAAACTGTAATACCCATTTTTTGGTCAGCCTCTAAGCTTTGCAATGAACCCACAATCAGCGTGATAGCATAATTATTTTTGACAAAGGAACTCAAAACGTCAGAGACACTCTGAATTTTGATTCGGAGAAAAATACTTTTAATGATTTTTACTCATTTTAAAGGAGAGCGAACGTCAAAAAATTTTTCACGTAATTCAAAGCAGACATACATGAATAATCAAAAGATAACATTAAAATTAAATAAAACCTGTTAAAACACCAGGAAAAATCACGATCCATCTTACTTTTTACTTAAAAAAACTTCAACAGTCATCGCCATTTGTAATTGTAAAAGTCAAGAAAACATCTGTGTATGTGGCGTCACATGTGCCACTTGATGAATTCTTTGAAAAATATCTATTAACAGGGTTCGAATTAAGAAAATAAAAGTGTATCGCAGTTTTCTTGCGGCGCAGGCGAAATTTTTTTCAGGAATTGCGATACAAATTCGTTCTTTTTGCGATACAGTTTTTATGATGCAGCGTTTTTTACAATGATGCCTTCTTTAAAAAAACTAAGTTTAAGATAATTTGTGACGAAGGAAAAGGGACCAACCGTTTTCAATGTATTTTCCTTAAGGACTCAGGTCAGTGATTTTTTTTTCATTTTTTTTTTTTTTAAATGAAACTATGAAGTATGGTAGAAGCTAACATAAAATAAGTATTTCTGGAGAAAAAAACAAAAACAAGTCGTAATTTTTAATGAAGTATCGTAGTTTCATATTAATGCGTGTACAGCACTTTAATATTTGTGAACTCTCTTTAGTAAAGATCATTAGTGTGTTCGAAACGATTTGACCCCACCTGCGCTGTTTATCACATTTACTATTTTGCAAAAAGAATTCGGCACAATTTTCATTCATTTTAATTTTTTCCTCACCTGTTTCTTTGATTATAGCAAATTGATATTAAGGGACCATACACAGACAAATTTCACTACAGAAAAGTATGGTGTACTTTACTTAAAGAGACAAATGTCAAAAACCATACCTTGACTTGAAATTTTGTACAGCAGTAGAAGCATGATTGATGAGCAAAAGGGTGTCTCACTTTTTTAAAAAAAGTTTTTGCTCCCCATTTCAAAGGCAGCTATGGCAACGCAACAGGGTTGCAAAACATAAAAATTAGAATATCTCAAAAACTGCTGACATTTTTAAAAAAGTGAGACACCCTTTTGTTCTCCATGATCAGCAGCAGCATATGGTGCAAAAAGATCGAAAAAACGCTGTAAAATTTTGACATTTGTCTCCTTAAAGGTTAAAAATTAACGTTTTTGACAGCAAAAGCGAGTATGTTAAATAATCTTTCATGTTTTATAATAATCATGACTATACAGCTTATTCTTTACTTTCTCTCTCTTCTCTTCTCTTGAAAATAAGAAGTGGACTCACTTACAATACAAACTGTAAATGAAAACCTTTTATTTCTTTCATCAACGTTTAAATATAAAAATAACTTACTGGTGGCTCTTTTATAAGAAAATTCTAAATACTCACGCTGCTTTTTATGAATAATTTATTAGTTAAATTAAAAACTTGCTCGCAGTTTTTCTTCATTCATTCAAACTATTTCATGTATTCTATTTGCAGCATGATTTTTACTTTCTTTTCGCATCTGTTGAATATAAATATAGAAAGAGAAAAACAAACAGAAAGCATCGTCTGAACTTTCTTTAATTAATTTGCATCACGATTTTGAATGTTTGTGGACTTATTTGCATCGCTAATTCTTTGAATTACTTCGCAATTCCCGAAGTGTGATGCGTTAATTCGTACCCTGATTAATATCAACCCTCGTTGAGTACATTATGCTGAGTTTACGAAAGTGATAATATAGATATATAAAGATAATATGAGGAATATAAACTTAATATGAATTTATTTGAAATTAGAATAACTTAATACTTATCCGAGTTGAAAAAATAAAAAAATACTCGAAAAAAAAAAAATTATTTGATAATCATCAGCTAACAAGCTCATAAACAGGAACAACAGTGTGCATAATCTTCAGCACGTGACGTCACAAGCCAATGATAATTGTACAGCAACCAAGTTTAAAACCCTGCAAATGGCGGCGAGCGTAAAAATGCTTAGCGGTTAAATTTAAGACGAATTAGTTTTTCTATGATAAAAAAAAAAATTTGTGAAAATTTTCTAGTGATGTGAGGCAGCAATTTATCAAAGAAAAAATTTTGACGTTTGTTCTCCTTTAATTTTGAGTATGATGCGGCTTCTTTTGATTTCATGTAAGGCTAATGATTGCATTGTTCAATTTTCATTTGCATTATAATTTTTGAACATTCTTTATTTTCTGCTTTGTGCATTTTGTGTTTTGTGATGTGCAAATTACTGTAAAAAGGTGAAAAGTTGTCAAAATCAAAAATGTGAGTTTATCGTATATCTATGGTTTAACTTACATTTTGAGTAGGAATAAACATTGTTTGGTTTATTTTCAATCACTTCCTGGTGGAATTATGGACTGATGAAGTTATTAGTAGAAAGATCACTGCAAGTTAATCAATATTTTCTAATAAATTATTTTTCGGAAATTTTGGTGAAAAAGATGACGCTGTATCCTTAAATAATGCTTGAGAATCATCTCAATATCTGGATAAAAATTAAAACTTATATAATAAACCCAAACCTTGAGAGTTAACTGAACTAAAGTTAACAAGATGAACCCAATAAACCAAATAAACTGTAACTCAGTGTGCTAATAAAATGTTAATAATGTCCCAGACTTCTAGAATTGAACCTGCTATGTTGACCAATCTAAACCAAGACAGATTTAGTTGTTACAATTTGGTTATCAATTGCCTGGGCAAAATCGTTAGAAAGTCACTTTGGATGCATTATGCGTATTGTTTCAATAGAAATGCACTCCTCCACAGTGACTTTTTAACGATTTTGTCCACTGGGTGGAAACTCATTGAAAACAAGTTTCCTGCACATGAAGAGACAGACACGTTGCATTCTTATTGCCTCAAGTTTTTGACATCAAAAATTGCTCTTGCCAAATCCATGAGAACGTGGAAAAGCTATCTCAGACTAGTGTATAAAACCAGGGTGGCCATCGATACTGAAAAACTTGAAAATACTGGAATTGTACTGGAATTTAACATCTGCTGGAAAAATACTTGAATTTATATACATTTTTACTAGACTACTGGAAAAATACTGGAAAAACTGTTACATCATTGCATTGCATGACTTCACATAATTTTAAGTTCTTTGTAGTTTTGAAATCTTCTCCTTATTCTGCTTTTTGTTATTGTACATATTTAAAAAAAGAAAAGTAACTCCTACGCTCCATATAATTAGTGTGTCAGTTTAGTTTTCCCTATCTGGTCTTTGGTTCTAATAAATTTAGATCATGCTTTTTTTGATTTTCATACTTGAAAATTAAGAAAAGTACTGGAAAATATACTGGAAAGTACTGGAATTTACTGTTGAAGTTTTTCTGGCCACCCTGAAAACCTTAGTTTTTATTCTGGTTATAGAATCGTCAAAATGTTTGCCAAATCAGTGGTCATAACAGGTTGCAACCGTGGAATTGGCTTGGAATTGGTAAAGCAGTTAGTGAGTCAAACACATTTTTTATTTGCTGGATGTCGAAAGCCTGCTGAAGCGAAGGTAAGCTGATTCAATGTTTTGAATACCATCAGTTTAATCTTTGTATTATAAGAGGCAATAAAGTTGAAAAAACGTGCTGCTTAGGCCATCCAAAAAAATATGTTTGTTTCTGAAAAAGCGGGTAACGAAAAAAATACTCACCCGGGAGGCCGCCATAACTTTTTTTTACCGGTTGCCGCGCTGATTTTGCAAATAAATTTGCATGTATTTTGCAGCTTTATGTTTTGTTAAGAATATTGATTTTAACTGCTAGTGTCTTTTTCTTGCAATGTTACTGCGGCCGGGTGAAGGCTAAAAAAATTTCACCCGGCCGATTTTTCGGAAACAAACTTGTTTTTGTTTTTTTGGCCTTAATGCAATTCAAAATCTAATCTAATTTTTACTGTTCATTTCTAAATTTACAACACTTCTTGCAAATCAATATCATAGCTGGTTTATTATGGAGAAGGATAGACAGCAGATTCTTAAGTAAACGAACATGCTATGATTGCTTTAGTGGAAAAATTGTTTTTTTATAAAATGTTTTGAGGATTGCCATCTGTTCCTTAAAAATATTGTTTCAGGTTTGCAACATTACAGTGTTCTGAGTTTACTTTGAAAAATAACGGCTTGCATCATATTATCTATTTGAAAATGATACCTATTGTGAATACAGGTTCTTTATGATACTGCATTGTTACTGGTTAGACGTTATGACATTTGGAAGTCTGAATGTCCAATATTACACACTGCATTTTTAGGAATTACTTTCAGTGGCTGAAAAACATAAAAATTTGGTGATACTTCCATTAGGTATGATTTAAATTTTTCTTAATGGATTCGATTGAAAAATATACAGTTCCTAGCAGGCAAATTCGTTAAAAAGTCACTGTGGAGGAGTGTATTTATATTGAAACGATATGCATAGTTTCAATAGAAATACACTCCTCCACAGTGACTTTTTAACAACTTTGCCCGCTGGGTTGTTATTCATTTCCTTATTTTCCATGTATAATTAAAAAAAGGTATGCTAAAAAGATATGAAGATGAAGTTTGGCAAGTTCTAAGTCCCCTGGGTTTGCATGAATTTTTTGGAACCAATGAAATCTCAGGAACCAAATTTTGCCTCAGCTTTTCAAATTTTTGCCGCTTTGCCAAGTAATCCTCATTTTATATTCATAAGTTTATCCTGTCTTGGACCCAAGTAATTTAACGTTTGGCGACGTTTCGAGAGATACTTCTCTCATCATCGGGCAATGTGACTGATTTTGTTGCACTATATAGTAGTAAAATCGTAGGATTGAAGTGGTAAATATAAGCCAATCGCATTTGTGTATATAATAATTACAAACCACATAAATAGTATTTCATACATTTTACCGGACTATGGCTTCCGAATCTACAACAACGGAATTGACGGAACTTTTTTTGCGCCACAGATGATATTACTTTCACTTCCGAATAGTATGAGCGTACATCACGGTCCGATGAAATTTAATTACATAATTGCCGTAATTATATACACAAACGCGATTGGCTTAAATTTACCACTTCAATCCTACGATTTTACTATATATAGTGACGACAAAAACAGTCACATTGCCCGATGATGAGAGAAGTATCTCTCAAAACGTCGCCAAACGTTAAATTACTTGGGTCCAAGACAGGATAAACTCATGAATATGAGTGAAACTGGACTGACAAATTCAAATATCTTCCAATCCTCATTTTGTTTTTGTGTTGTTATAATAGCAAAAATTGTCCTTTCTGTAGTAAAATAATGCTTAAAGCGATTTTTTTGAGTTTGTGAGCTTTATTCAGAAAATTGTGGCAAACTTTTTTGATGAATAAGATCATGAATATTTTTCACAAATTTTTCAAATTTCATAATTTTTAGGGGACTTATTACTCAACAAATGGTGCCAAAGTTCCTGTTTTGATATTAATATTAAATGACTTTCATATTTTTGGATTGTTTCACTATTTTTGGGTTTGTTTGGATGGTTTACTTGGTATGTGGTTTTAAGCTTGGTTTCCAATAAACAAGTTTTTGTCGTGCGACTCATTGGAAATGAACTGTATAGGTGAAAATAAGATTGTGCGACACTTTGAATGTCTTGCGACAGGTGTCGTAAAGATAGAGCATGTTCTATTTCTACAACGATTGTGCTCGACGTACTTTACGCGTACTAATTTTTGTGCGTACTAATTTTCGCGAATTTCTTTTAGGGATTTTTTTTTCACTTTCGCGAGGACTAATTTTTACGAATGACAAATTCAGACATTTTTGCGAGTACTAATTTGCGCGAATGTAATTTTGAATGTTCAAAATTGATCCAACCTAAGAGAATGAAAATAAAAACTCAGAAATAATTTGAACAAATTGACAGAATTTGATAGAACATTGTATATTACTTATCCATGCTCAATCATCTTTGGAGCAAGAACAGAAGAAAAAAAACCCCAAAAAACCCCAGAAAATTTAAGTTATTGGTGAATAATTTCTGTGCACAGTGAGCAAATTTTCTATGAGTTTTCACCCAATTTATGAATTCATTTTTGCGGGTTGATTGTTTTGGTAGGCGTACCATCACTTCCAGGAAAGAGAAATGAATAGACATGCAAGCAGAAGTTGTAATTGATTCTGATTGCAGTTTATAATAATAACAATATAATCAGTTGTATATGTCACAAAATGTTTTTTTGTTCTCCTATTACTTCTTTACTCTTTAGGGTTTTAAATTTCCACATGACGCGATATACTAAAATATAAATAAAAATTGATAAATAAGGTAAATTTTGCTGAATTTATTTTTGCGGATCGACCATTTTTGACAAGGTTTGCGAAATTCAATTTTGCAGATTGGGGCCAAATCCCTCAAAGTAAATTCCGCAAAATTATCTTCCGCAAAAATTTCTTCCCTTAGGCCATTCTTAAATAATTCTTTGTTTGTCGTAACCTGACCAACCCTTAAAAAATCACCCCGACTCTAAAAAAATTTCCTTGGTAAATCACAAAAATGGAGGAAATTTTTTTTGCCGGCAAAACGTACCAAGCTCTGACTCTTGATTGAAACAAATCCTGACTCTCAAAATTATATTCCCTTGAGAGTTAACTGAAACCTTGAATTTTTAGGCATTTTAATCATCTATGCATTCTATTTATTGTTATTTCCATTTCCCATTCTCTAAGAAAGATTTCGAGTGACGAGTTTGATGTTGCAAAATCAGAATATAATTTGACATGTGCATATCTGTATTGTATTTCTTTCAAGGTAACCAATTTTCTTTCAGCAAAAGGTTCTGTTTGAAAGGCTTGATCCTAATTTTTTTCGTGACTCGGTTTACAGCTAACAAACAATTACTTAAGGATGGCCTTAAGATAATTATAATAAATTTATAATCATTTATTTACTCTTTCAGTTTTACTCAGTTGAGTGTGGCATTATTCTTTATGCAACTAACAGTATAGGAATTCAGGAATATTTAAAGCTTGGTTCTTTAGGTATAAATGTGAATCAAAGGTATTTGTTGTCTCCAAAATGAATTGAATTTTTATTATGAATAAATTGTTTTTAAATTGAAATATAAAAATAAATAAGAAATGCAAACTATTTCTAGATGATGTTAACTGGAACATATCCACAAGACAAAACATAGTCTCGTTGCCATGATAAAAGTCCTTCTTCACTGTTGAAATAGTCTTTAAATTTCTTTCTTATGTCATTTGCACTTGAGGTACAACTATTGCTACGAAAGCGCAATAAATTTGTGAAACATCCTGTAGTGTTAACATTTCACCAATCTCCAGGTGTGATATCTCCTGAATTAGATTCCTAATCAACAAATCCATCCGGAAGGTAATTTTCACCGTCGGTTAATCTTAAGTAGTTGTGAAACACACTGCGGTGATATTTGATGATATTTTCAATTTTTCTTCTGATTTTGCTTTGATCAGCTTTCGGAAAATTCTCCACTTTACAACTAAAATTTCAAACCATTTTCAAATGGTTCGTTTCACTCTGGACAATCGATAGTTAAATATACGTTCTGCTAGCGTTACATTTCTCCCAGGATATGGTTTCATTAACCACAATTTTAATGCGAATATGTCATGACCTACAATTACTGGTGGTAAAGAATCACTTATAAAATCCTGTGAAGGAGGTAGTTCAATTAAATCATTGCTAAAAGCCTTTCCCATTTCACTTTCGTTAAAAATAGAAGCATCGTTGTCCCTTCCATAGCTCCCAATATCCACCAAAGTGAAGCAGTACTTAGCATCACACATAGCGAGCAAAACCATGCTATGGAAATGCTTGTAATTATAATATGCTGATCCCGAATTTGATGGAGCCTCGATACCAACGTGTTTACCGTCTATTGCTCCAATACAATTTGGAAAATTCCATTCCCTTTCAAATCCGCTGATTTCTCCCATTCATCTCTGTTTTCAGGACTTTTTAAATAAATAGGCTGCAAAACATCCCAAATCGCTTTCTTTGTTTCCACTATGATTTTGCAAACGGCCGCTCTTCCGATCCTGAAATAAAGCGATTGTGTTTACTGAGACTCACCAGTGGACAAGTATTACAACGTTACAGTAAGGTGTTCAGAAGGTGATAATGGCTCACGACTTGGACAGAACTTTTTGCAGATTAGAAGAGCCACCAATGAAAGAAGATGCTCGAATCTTTGAGGCGACATTCTCAGATAGCGGTAAAAAAATTCTCAATCATGCAGTTTCAGTTCTGGAATGAGTGTATTGAACGCACCTTTCTGTTCTCTATTTCGAAATAACAATCGTACCCAAAATCGATGTTTTCTTTTCTGCTTCCGCTTTTTTGATCTTAGAGAAAGTAACGAGCCACATCAGGCTAATTGACATTCCAGCAATAAACGTTGATTTGCAGCAGTTAGCTATCTCATCAAAATGTAAACATTTATTTGTTGCAATGATTGTTATTGGAAACGGCTTGTCATGCGACTGAATGGTCGCACAACAAGTATCGCACGATCATCATACGACACTCGCGCGACAAAAACTGTTTATTGGAAACCAAGTTTTAGTAGCCATGCACTTTCTTCATCTTTAATGTCGAAATCTAAATTATATTAAATGTTGATACTCTTTCATCTACTCCTTTATTTTGCTCTGCTAGATGTGACAGATTCTTCATCAATCAAAAATGCCTTTGAACAAGTATCGTCAATGTTAGGAGATGAAGGTTTAAACTGCTTGATCAATAATGCTGGTCAGACCTCGAAGAAAGAAAGCAGAATTCATCTGTTGACATCTGAACAACTTAGAAAATTATTTGAAGTGAATAGTGTTGCACCAGCAATGGTTGTGAAGGTACCTATAATGAATTATGCTATATTCACAATTTAACAAAATCGAAAGTTTTGTTTCAGGAAACTGAGCATAGTTCTCTGACTGATTGATAAAGTAAAAAATCAAATTGTGCATTGTTAAATGATAATTTTTTGTGTAACAAAATCTGTACACCTTTACAGTGGAAGCGTCTAGGAAAATTATTTTCACAACCCTTGGTTGAAAACCTATGATTTCTCATTGTTTTCTTTTTTTTCTTTTCCTGCTCCTGCAAAGCAAAAGAGACTTTAAATTCGTACAATTTCTTTTTGTTTTCATCAAGATGGTCAATTTAGTCTTGAAGTCAAATGCCTAAATAGACAGTGTACCAACAAAACAATTAAATCTCTTTATCTCTCAAACAAAGCAAAATGAAACTTAACAGGGGTCATCATTACTACTAGTTCTTTGTCTCTAGTGTAATTTTTTTGTTACAATTTGGTACAATCCTTAATATATCTCTCTTCAATGGGACATTTTTATGCCACATGTGGTATCAGTTCTAAATCTCCCCTCCATTGACAATAAAGTAGAATTGATGTGACCACACCCATTTGTGACATTGTTAATTGGGTAAATTTGGTCATTTATTGACATTTTGTTCTATTTAGGAATTTTTGCCGTTACTGAGGAAAGCTTCGTTAGCAGATTCTGGTGATAAAATGAGTTTTTCGAGAGCTGCCATTTTGAATATGTCCACTGTACTTGCATCCATTGAAAAAAATGACAATGCTTCCGTATATGGTTACAGAATGTCAAAGGTAGGGTTTTTGAAGCAAACATGTGAAGACATACCTCTAAGGCTCGTTGCCTTTTTCCTCTTCAAAAAATAATGAGGTTACTAAATGTGGCATCATTAACATTAACAAGATGACATAGTTTGCAGGGAATTATTTGTAAGAACTTACTAATTATTTAGTACCAAAGTACATCCTTCTAGAAACAGCTTTTAGTCAATAAAATAGATGAGGTGTCTAAGGGTAAAAATGCTCGTATTTTCTTATTGCTAAAATTTCATTCAAATACGTGAATTTAAAAAAAATTAAAAAGAGAGAAAAACAAAATTCTGTGGTTCATTCACTTTATTCAAATTTCGCAGTTTCAGCCTTAATCTTGAGATATTTAAGAAAATGGAAAATGGAAAATTTGATTAATTTTTCCAGTGACCTGCAGTAAAATCCACATATATCTTAAAACTTTGTTTACCTTAAATCTAGTAACATTGCCAGAAAGTAGACAAATAATCTGATCTTAAGGGCCTGATACACGGTACGATTAATCGTATACGATTTGTCGTACTCACTTTCAGAATACGATTTTTTAAACTA
>JAYJMG010126871.1:4027-14222 GCA_036873935.1 Stomotoca atra
AACACATTGCATGGAAGTGAAGATATCCTGATGCTGTTTTGGTACGGTTGATCATACTTGCTAATTTATTAATTAATTTGCTAATTAGTTCTCATATGCACTTTGGAGTCAATACTGGACTCGTGTATGTAAGGATCAGCGGGACCCGCGAACTTACGGTACGCCGATATCATGAGAGTTTCATTTTAACGTAAGAAATCACATAGTTAATTGTGTTTTCTTATTTCTAATTTGGTGGTCAATCTTCTAGACAAAATAGCTGTAACCACCATTTTTTTATATTTTGCATATTTTGCATGACTGGTGAATTGTGCTGTTAGCTTGATAGGATCTCCAACACTTTAGTTAAGATGCATTAGAAGATTTTCGAGGATAAGAAAACCTTTAGTAGCAATTCTTTGTGATAATTATTTGGTAAGTGATAGCAAACCCGTTGAGGAAACTTAGTCACCCATTGTCCACATAATGTAACTTGATCAAGGTTTGACCACGAGGGAACAATTTAAGCCTTTATTAGAGGCACAAATTTTTCTATTTGGGTATTGTAATGTGTCATCAAAATTGTCTTCTCCCTTCCCTTCTTTCTTCTTCCTTTCAGGGGGTTATATGCTCGATTTATGTTAAACATCCTTTTTCGTACATCAGTTTGAGCTCATTTGCATCCACTTTCAATCTAAAGCTGGTTGTAGATTGTAAAAACATATGAACCTAAAACCATAAGCTGAAAAACCACCAACTTTTTTTCAAATATCTTAACTTTCAAAGAAGGTCTGCAAACTTATGAAGCTACTGAAGTGAACTGAAATACTTTACATGATAATGAATTAAGTTTTCAAATTCCATTATCTCGTTAGGTTTAGCTTCAGTATATTGCTTCTATGCTTACAGAAAATAAAAAGTGTTTTAGTTCACATTAAATCGTTCATAGTGGCCTGAATTTTTCAAATTGTTGAACGTTATTCTAGAGTACTGAATAAAAGGGGGTGGTGGTGGAGGGGAGGTATAATCGGGGAGGTTGGAAATATTTTGGAAAATTAATAATCGGGAGGTTTGGGGGGGGGGGGGGGTTGGGTGGTTGGAATAAATGGGGGGAGGGGGTTGGAAAGTAGAAATCATTAGTTTTTAAAGTAAAGAACATTTCGTTGTTATTAAGGGAGGGGACGATTATTCGGTACTCTAGAGTATGTCAAGTAAATTGATTTTTTTTAACGGGGACTGTTATAGTTGATTTTAAAAATTGGGGTATGTCTGGCGTAGTTTTTCACCCAGTAATTACTCTACCTTTTTCACTATATTTTTGGGCGTTGCGGGTGGTGGGTGACAACTGTGGTAAAAGGTTGAAGAAAATTTATCTGTTTTCTCTTTTTTAGAAAACATTGATAGATTACGAATAAATATCAAAGAACGAAGAACAAACAATGAACAACACCACGGAGAATGACACCAGATCACCACTCTGTGACTTCAGCAGCACGCAAGCTATATTTGACGCTTTCCTCTACATTCTTATTGCTGTGGTAGCCATCATTGGCAATGTCATCGTATTTCTTTGTTATTACCGATTTCGATCGCTACGGACTGTTACAAACGTGTTCATTCTAGCTTTATCAGCAAGCGATATTTTCGTTTCGGTATTATCGATTCCTTATTCCTTCAGTGTCATGTTGTGCGGTGTACAGATTTCGACCAACCAGCAGTTAAGTGAAGTGGTGTATTTGATATGTGATATGTTACCAAGCATTTTGTCCATACATTACTTAACTTTAGTCGCTGTTGATCGAGCTCTGGCAATATCTAAGCCCTTTTTACACCGAAAGTATGTTAACCGAAGTCGCGCCTGGGTTTCTATAGCGGTAATTTGGTGTTACACAGCATTTTTAGTATCCATCATGTTTACAATGAATTCTGTGAACTTTACCATGTTTATCATAGCAGTGGGATATTTTGTGCCGGTAGCAACCATGATTATTTGCTACAGCATTATGGGATATATAGCGAAGAGACATGCACACGAATTGAGTCTTCTTGATAGAACAGCAAAAAGATTACGCAAGGAAAATGATGCTAATAAGAATTCAACATTCAAAAATGGTAGCAACAATAATGGCAGCTTAGAAACAAAAGTAGAAGCTCAACATTTTCTAGTTCCGGAGAACAAACGTTCTAACTCAATCTGGGCAGACTTGAACATTGGAAAGAAAATACGAAACATGTCACTTATTCCAGGTAAAAGAAGCAGTGAAGGAAGTATTCATGGAGAAAAACATTTACGGCGGGAACTCAAAGCAGCTTTTACTTTATCGTTCATTTTGAGCTGTTTCATCCTTAGTTGGACACCTTTTATCGGATTGAATCTCGAGTACTTCAGATGTCCGGGCTGCCCCATAAAGCCTAACTTAATAAAATACTTTAAAATGCTTCATTACTTGAACTCTGCAGTTAATCCAATCCTTTATGTACTTTTAAACAAACATTGGAGATCAGCATTTCGCAGGATCTTATGTGGAGTCCCACCGCAGACAGTGAGTGATGGTACACAGTCTGAAGTTTTTGGATGGTAAAACTACTTTCTAGAACCACAGTAAAACCCCGATAACTCGAACCTCCAAGGGACCGATGAAAATGGTTCCAGTTAACAAACGTTCGAGTTATCCGAAGTTTTTATAAAGAGGTACTAAGTCAAGGGACCGATGAAAATGGTTCGAGTTATTCCGAGTTCGAGTTATCAGAGTTCGAGTTACCGGGATTTCACTGTATATTCATTTGTGTTTGGTAAGGTGTGTTAGCAGAAATTTTATCAAACAATTTCAGACTGCCCTGGTCTTCAGGCAACTCTTAAAATATAGTATGAGAAAAAATAGAAGCTTCGTGCCATAGTCACAAACCAATGCTTCGGGGTTTATTGTAAGCAATGTAATATTCAGAATTTGTAGAATATACTCAAGTCTTTGCTAATCTTCAACCCAAAGAATGTACTTATACATGCAAGGTGTTTTTGCCCTAATTTTCAAGTTCCTTCAAATGCGTGAATACTAAAAAAGCGTAAGAAAAAGTGGGGTTTTAATTTGATTATTACTCTCATTTTGAAACGAGTTGAACACCGCATGAGATGGATCCGTTGTCAAACATAACGAAGCTCTCTTAAGGTTTTAGATTCTTGCAGTCTTTTCTTATTGTGAAAAGCAATTTTGAATTATCATATCTGATAAGTTACCCGCAAACAAAACTTCAGGATTTCCCACCTTTTTCGTTAACAAATTTATTGATCTTAGTGGTGACCTTCCAGAGTTTTTTTAGATTTCAAAGTCGCCGTCAAATAGAAAAATAAAACACATTTCTGAATTGTAAAAATGGGTTGTATGATGTATTACATGGTTTAGTTGTGCCCTTTGCTCTACTCAACCACCCAGCATCCTTACCCCACAGGACAACTCCTTTGCTTTCAAGGGGAAAAGACTTGTTGTGGCTTTATAAAAGGTCTTAATGAAGAATTATCAGGAGGTATGAAGGGTTAGGCCGTAAAATTGAAACATGTATATACAATGATTTCCTCATTTTTATGCCGACCCTTACTTAACACCGGTCCTATCCACGCCGGTCTTTATTTTGTCGCTTTTCGGAATTATGAGAATGGTAAAACTCTCATAAATAAATCTTTAAGTCTCGCAAAAACTAAAGTTATTAAATTGAGGGCTAGTAATGTGTTTGGCTTACCCTTTTTCCATAACAGAATTATTACCAAAGAATTCAAGTTCTTTTTTTTACTGTAGTAGTTGTTTATGTTTTTGCATTTAATAATTCTTATGTAAATATTTTGTAATAACAATGTAATAATGCGACAGTAGTGCATCAATTTTTATTGGAAAATATTGAAACTGTAAATGGCATTTATATGTTCTTACTCGTAAATAATTCCCTTAACGCCTACGAAGACGGATGATATTGACTCCAACGCAAATCCATTATCGTGATACGGTGGATTCCAAGAAGTGGACATAAAAAAAATGAATAAATAAATAATGAAAATAGCAAGTGTCTGAATAAAATGCTATCTGGAAAAAGACAATAGTGCAACCAGTAATTACAAAAGTACTGGCAAAAACAGAAAGAAAAGGAGCTTACCAAATACACATAATGCTGCCTGATTGATTGAAATTATTGATGCAACTATTTTCCACTGCAATTAAGGAATGAAAAATGGTTATGATATGGTTTATTATGGTTCACAATTTTACCTGCATCATATCGGTTACAGTGAACAAACAATCAACGAATGAGAAAAGTAAAGCAAGAAAAATAGAAGGCAAAACGAAGAAGAAGAAAACTGCCCCTGCAAACAGAAAGCTTTCTGCTAATCCGACATTCGAAAAACGATTTGAAATCATCACCCTTCAATTTGCAAATTTTCAAGAAAATTGGAATTCATTTCAAATTTTTTACTTCATAGTACTGATGCTCTACCTGGCAAATTTTGTCGACGATTGGTGTTCGTTCAGGAGATATTCAATGGACACCTGTCAGTATCAAATGTACCCAATAAACGATATCATAAGAAAGAGTGGTCACATCAATTTAGGTCTTACTGAAAGAGATTACAGCAAATTTTCTGCATTCCGAGAAATACCTAAATATGAAAACGTCTCAGTTCCAACCCAAATCGTCACATCATAATTTGGACGTGGTTACAAAATTTTGTTTCATTGTCAAAGTACTTCTGAAAATGCCAAGCACATGCCAAATTTGGTATTAAGGAAAAACTCCCAGCACCAAATTTGCCTAAATTGTGATGTCATCAATCGATGTGGTCTCAAAATTTTACTTATTTGTCAAAATTCTTCTAGAACTGATGCCAATTACAAAGTTTGTTTCCCGTGTTAATTCGAATTGTTTTTGCACTCCCAACCAGCCTTAAACTCTTATTAAATTCACTCGTCAACTCGAACCCCAGATAACTCGAACTCCGTGATCTCGAACCATATTTTTATCCCCTGCAGCCATTTTCTTCTGATTACTTGAGCTTTCACATGTTATTTAGCACACTTGGCGGAGAAATTCAAAGAGATCTCAATAACTGAAAAATAGTGGAAGATGTAATGGAAAAGTTGAAACAAAGAAGACAGTAGAACTTTTTTTCAGTGAACAAAGTTGTATGTGCAGATAGTTTTGTTGTTAGGGTCTTAACGATAAAAGAACCTTATAAACTCGCTATAACTCGAACTAATGTTCACTTTTCCCTAAAATTCGAGTTATCAAGATTATATATTTCATAAGTGCAAAGTAGGTCTGAAATATTCCTAGGGAGCTTGAAATGTATTTGACGCACATGAAAATTTCACAGTCTATGTGCTTTGGAAGTAACATGTCAGTGTGTAATACACCAGATTGCCAAATTAGAATGACGTCACAATACTTTATTAGCTAAGCCCCTATAGCGATTTTGCAACATATTCCCAATCATTTCAGTAGGTCCTCACCGACCTCATGGATGAAGTTATTTGATACACAAATCAAAGTATTTTTATGTAAATGAATAATACACCGTATTTTCTGTGATAAGCGTGCTTATAAATTTTTTTTTGAACTTGAGTGGGCGCTCATTAGAGGGGGCGCTTATTTTAAAATTTTGGTAACTAGAGTGGGCGCTTATTGGAAATCCAAAGAAAGAAAGACAACACAAATTCAAACAACTTGATTTTTTTCAAATTTCAACATCTTCGTCATCTTCGTCATCTTCATCAACCTCGTCTGCCGGTTTATTTTCGATACATCTCAAAATGTGCAGTGTTTTCTCTTTTTCTTTATTCCTTAATGTCTCTAATTAGCGCCCTGGGCGCTTATAAAAGGGGCGCTTATAAGAGGGGGACGCTTAATAAAGGCTGGGCGCTTATTACAGGAAATACGGTATGCCAGTTTTGATGAGAGAAAAAAAATACAGCAAGTTTTGGATATATCATATTCTAATCATCATATATATCATTTTCAGATGTTATAATCATATTCTCATTATCAGCTTTAGGTATAACCTTGATTCCTCAAAACGATATTCTTTTTGACGTGCCATAACCAAACAAAGATGATGCTGTACAATAACGACCTTCCAACACATTATTATGACTGTTACAAAATTATTTGGATAATAATATAACGCTAAGTTTGTGTTTCAGAAGTTTAAATTTGCTTGCTAGTATAAAAAAACAATAGTTTTTATCGTTGGAGACAATGTTTTTCCAAATCCATTCATTTATTCATTCAACTTGTGCCATCACCTTTTCAACGATTGACTTGATATTGACATTTCTACCTTCTTTGTCCAAGGTTCCAAAAAGTAAAGTGCCGATATCTGTGTCATTGACTTTGTCTCCTAACATAGTTAACGAACGAACCAAAACTCCTCGATCAACCTGACCTAAAAGGGAGAGGAATATTTAGTCATATTTACATGTTGTGTATAATGCACTGATTCCATTGTGTCGCGGAACGTGGAATCGCGCATGCGCATTGTACACGGCGACCATGCCTTCCTCCCGCAGTTTCGCTTTTGAGGCAGATGGATTTGGAAGTTGTAAAGACGGGTCAGAGAATTCCCGAGAGGTTGCGTATGAGCAATATATATAATATTGATTGAAAAAGTGTTTTACTCACTCGGGTCCTTACACTAAACCAAGAAGATATACTACAACATACATTACTAAAGACAACACTTGGGTTGAAAATCAGCGTTTATCTTACACCTAAGGCTTCCAAATGCAAGGTTTACTACAATTTCCTGCACCCAGCAGATACTGGTAAGGAAACCTGGCAAAAGTCAAATGATAGTTAATACTCATCATTGGCAATATTGAAATGTTTCCTTAGCAGTTTGTCATGCCATGGGAAGTCACACTAGACTCACGTATGTGTTTCATAAGAGTTATATGTTAGTGAGAGAAACCCCAACCTGTCTCATTCTTGGTTGCTAAATAACAAATATGACTCATTTTGTCTATGATTTGAGTATGATCTGATGAGTATGCTGCCATATCAATAAACTAGGCTCATACCACGTTGACCTTCTGTTTGCTCAGACTTCGTAACTAATGGACATACTTTACCACCATGGTACTACAACATTGCTTGTACATGGCTGGAAAGCCAATTCACATATTTTACAATTATGTGTCCGTTTTCCATTTTAATTTTACTTAAGTTTCATATCTCATTTCCGTTGTCACAACAGAACAGAGTCACTTTAAAGGAGTTACCTATTTCACCACCCATAGGATCCAGAGCTTTCAATCCTTGCATCAAATATTCCATGGTTGGCATCTTCTTGTGTTTTTCTTCAGCATAAATAGTGGCAAACTGCTCAACATCAATACGAGAAATGTTTTGTCGATTAAAATCATCTATCTCGTCTTTCCATTCATTTGATGCAGGATTTAAATCTAAAAGCAAGTAGGCAATACAAGCAGGGGATTTTGTGATAGGAAAATATCTAATGCCCATATATATATATATATATTACTCATAATCCATGAGGCTAGTCACAACAGTTAACTTTTCACTACCACTATAAAAGCAGTCCTAAATTAGATATGTCTATGTGGCTTACATCCGCTATAACAATTGCCATATAATAACGAACATTCACTGTTTGAATTTTTGGTCTTTAAGGTCCACTTTACACTATATTTTATGCTCGCTACAACGAAAATTACCTACATGGAACTATAGTTTTGTCCCGCTCTTCGTTATGACGAATGTCAGATGGAGATAAAACTAGAGACATAAGCATACAAACGCTGGAGACATGGTTAATCTATTCTCTGTAGGTCTTAACCCATGATCCTTGACCGTGCGGTTGTTTACACGAGACAACTACATGAGAGGATCAGCTTCCCTTTTGGTTCATCATTTGTAAAGATCATTAAACTAGCCAATAGCACAGACTCAACATCGCCTAGAAAGATTTTGCGTCACACGGCACATTCGGATGCGTGTCGGAAAGTCTGTGAACAGGCGAAGCAAAAACTTGAACTTAGTTTTGTTATCAAATAAGCTCACCTAGAGATCTGAGAGCATCAATGATCTTATCCACACCAATCTTGCCATCACCCACTTTGTCAAACACTGATATTGTGTCTTTTATATCAACCATTGTAGATTCGGATAACTTGGCCATTTTCAGAAGAACGCAAGTGGTTTTTAAAAATCATAGAAACAAACGCTATTAAAAATCAAATTTTCATCATTTCGGTTTTGGATGTAAATTGATCTGTGCCTCATAGAGTTGGCTGTAATTACCATTGAAAAGAAAGATGGCAGATATCGCTATTTTGTGAGAATTGAGAAGACATTTATCCATTCTTTTTGATAAATTGTCATTAAAACCTGACATCAACATGTAATTGTACAGAGACGTAAAGCATTTTATGATACGCTAATCCAACATGGTTTTGAAGTTTGAGTTTATTCATTATGCAAGCCATCTCTGTTTTACTTTCGATTGTTAACAAATCGCTGTTTATTTGACAGTGTTTTAAATCCGCAAAGGTCTCAGTCTCGATCCGAACTTCTTTAGTGTTTTTGCTTGTATCAGAAAGGGACTATAGTAACAGGGGACGAACCTGCAAAAACCTTAAAGGGTCACCTCCATGATTGCTTTTTTTTTATGATTCGAAGGCTTCGCTTTACCTCTAATAGGATAGTTCTAACTCGTGCACCATTTCAACATGAAAAATACTCTAAAGGCTTCGCGAAGCTTGACATTTGTTTTTGTCTTTTTCAAAATGGTTACCGTTTACTAGGAGGGCTTAAAACAGTCATATTTGAGACCATAAGGCTAAGCCGACGTTTTCTTCAGGGATATGGACCTGAGACTTTCACCATTCACAGCCCCGAACAGATATTTACATACCAACCCTAGCGCAAGCATTCGTTAAATTCGATAGTGCTAACATACTGCTTGTGGGTATTTAAAGAACGACATATTTCAACACAGGTTTAACGCACAGCGCATGTTCCCGTGTTCAAGAACAATAGATTTCATATGGCCTCAAAAGTGAATGTTAACTATATGTTAGCCAGGATTCATATAATCATTATGAATAAATTTGATTGTTTTAGCGGAGAGAAAAATCTGAGCCGAGTTACTTAGCGTTTTAATGACGTCAAAACATTTTTTCTTACATGCGAGTTGAAGAAGTTGAAAGCTTGATGGTTCAGTAAATTTATCAAAACAAAAAAATGGATAATACACAATAATCCAATGTGCATGAAAGTAAAAGTTTGAAAAAGTAGAATTGCTATTTCAACTATTACAAAAGTACTTTGCAATGTTTCTTTCGAAAAGAGAAGGAAAAAGCAAGGAATAAAGTTATAAAAAAATAAGGAATAAAATATGTTAGTAAAATGGTGGTTCATGCTGGTTAGCTACAGAACAACATATAGAGATAGAGAATAGGTTTTTAATTTATTTATTTTTTTGTTTCTAGCTTTCGGGTTTCATGGAGTGGATAATGGATGGGCTTGTCAAGATACATAAGGCAATAATGATGTTAAAAAGGAATAAATGATACGAATTCCACCTCTTATTTACATATTCTGGTCTGAGGAAGTGCAGTTGCATGCGATGAAATGAAAGTAGAAAGGAGTCAATTGTTCTTTTTCACATTCATGTTCTACACTACTAAACACAATTTAATTTGCAAGGAAATGATGAACTTTGTCATCAGTTGATATACAGCTATTCATTCTTTATCAGCTATCTCTTCTTTAATATCTGATTCATTGCAATTCTCGACATCTAAATGAGCAATACAGGAAATTCTGCAAATAGTTAACCAGATGAAAAGCCTTTTTCAGTATATCAATATCGACAGTTGTATTAATGTCAACAAATTATCAACACCTTTAGTGAGTATTGAACAATAATTATTTCTTCTTTTTACCTTACGTGGATTAAAATTAATCCATGTAAGGTAGTATTACAAAGAAAATTCGCACCTAGCAACGCAGACTCAGCATCGCCCGGTGATACACGTCACAACGGGCGTGTGTCGGAGAGTTTGTGAGCATGCTAAAAATTCGGCGACACTTCGCTTGAGGCGTGAGGCGTAATGAAGCAGCTCATTGACATCCATAGTTCAGTACTTAGATTAGTACGTGGTAAGTGAAACTTTTTTTCGTTAACGTTTCGGCGTATTTTTATCATCAG
>JAYJMG010126982.1:0-14218 GCA_036873935.1 Stomotoca atra
CACTTCTTATTTAACTGCTAATTGTAGCACTCATCAGATAGAGGTTACGGCCCAGGGAACGAGGTTGCTGTCTAGCCGCAGGGGAGGAAAGCACAAAGGACATCAGGCTGTAAAATGGCAAAGTGCACGTCCGCAGAGGTTGTGGCTAAATGCAAGGGGACTCAGAACCATTTCAAAACTTGCCTTCGATATAATATCTCCATCGTTAATGGACACACTTCATCGCTGTGATAACGCAGTGTTTTCATACCGAACATAATGTAAACATTCGACAAAGCCGTTACAGAAAAAAAAACCATTTAGCTAGGAATATAGAATAAAGAGTCCAAATAAAATTAGTGAATATCTTTTATTTCCTTATTTTGGTCATATAGTTTTATAATGTTACTTTGGGAATCATTCGTTTTATGCAATCTCGTTCTTTTCTGAAATGTGGATCAGAGAGAAGCCCTGGGAAACGAGGTTGACAACCTTGGGAAAACATCATTAATTACACTCATTTTTTTATCGTATGGCTCGCAAACATTTTTTCCATATTTTTCTCAACAAAATATAACCTACATAAGACTACACTTTTTTATATAAGCAACTAAGGTTAGGGTTAAGTACTCAAAGTTTCTTAGTCTCTGAAAATAAATTTTACTGCAAATGGAAAAGTTTACGAAACAGTATCTATTCAATCAAACAAAAGAAACTTATTTTAGCCAATTTAATTTGGAGATTTAATGAACTTGATGCCGAATCTATAACATACTGCATCACTTTTTAAATTCTCTGTTATTTCTATTTACGTGTGGTTGCTTATATACCAACAAAGTCGAGTATTGAAAGTTGCTTAAGATTTTGGCTGTTCAGTACTGGTTGCTTTCTTAACTGGTTGCTTATAAAAAAAAGTGTAATTGCTAAATCTTTATGTGCAATCTTTACAATTCCAAGTTGCTGCTGAGTCATCATCTCTAAATACTTTGGTAGGAATCCCGTAACATCTTTTGTGAAACCATTCATTACATTCACAACATTCTGCCATAAAAAGTCCCGTATCTTTCTCATCGTCACCAGTGAAATAACCCCGTCTGCAGACGCAAAAAATATCTTGATATGACATAAAAGACTTGCTGGTTTTGCAACGTTTGTTTGTTCTCGGGAACGGCGTCAAGGATCCTTTTTCGAGGCAAGCAAGAAGATGAAATCTCATCAAACTGACATCATACTGCTGTCCAACAGGCTTTACGTCGAATAGAGCATCAGTGATAAAGGCAACGGCAAACAGTCCACAATCAATCGCGTTGGTTTGTTGTTGCACCGGCATTATCAGCAGTTTTATAAAACTCTCTTTTACGTGTGCCAAGTCACAGATTTGATTCCAGATCTCTTTGGCTATATCTCTTTGATAAAGAGAATTGCAGTAACAAATCTGAAACAAAGAACAAAGTCGAATGATAACCACCACTGAACGTTTTATGAGCTTCTGTTTCATAATTTCAAAGACGTTCAGTTTACATTCCTTTATTATAGAACAATAACTCAGTTATATTAGTGCTAACATATGATGGTTGAACCAGTAGCAAGTCTTCATCGTCGTGTTACCTGCTAAAGAATTATTTTTATTTTTATTATTTTGTTATTTTTTCTTATAAAAATAATTTTTTGGCACAAGTGGAACATAAAGTTACTAAAGTAATGCGCCAAAGTAGGCAGTGGATTACCTGTTTATCTCTTAATAAAAAAACAGCAGTCCAGTGCTCTGCGTGATACAATATTTGGACGAAGTTTTCCTCCAAATGACTAAAGAAACCCTTCTCGCCAGCGTCTGTGTCTTCAAATCCGTTGACCAAGGGAAACTGGATTTTCAGTAACTTCAAACATAAATTGACACAGTCTCCTCTCAACCTTCTTCCATTGGAGACGTCTTCTTTTATTGATGTTGTCAACACAGCAGACATTCTGCACTTATCTTTTCTTGACCTGTTGCCGCCAACCACTTTGGTAACAGAACACTCAGCAGCAGTCGCACCTTCTGTTTCCACATTTTCTTCTTGCATCATGTTAGTACCAAGATTGGGAGCAGCGCCGGGAAATTCGATTTCTGGAACACCTTCAACTTCAATGTTTCCTGACTGCTTTTTGATTTTGGTGGTATCGTTATCACCGTCTTTAATGAAGATTTTGGCTCTATATAGTTGCCTCATCATCTCAGCATGTTGCCCAACTCTATGACTAAAAGGGTGCTTTTTATTTACCTTTAGGACTTGTTTCACTCGCTTGGCTTGACTTCGTTTGTTTTTCAACTTTCTTTTTCTTGGTGAGCATCGTTCGATGAGGTTTGAATCGTTTTTCAATACAGACTTTGCGCTGTTCAGTAAAGCATTAATTTCAAAATTCAAAGTTCTTAAAAGAGAAGTATCCTTTATTAAATATGACAAATCGTTGAACTCCTTCAATTTTGCGCGAAGATTCGTCTGTTCCTGCTTTAAAGAATTTCGCCTCACAGGCAATTCATCATGTTCATGAAATGGTTGTTCCATTTCAATCTCAGGAGGTGGAGTAGGTGCTACTTCTTCTTCTACTTCTACAGATTCTATTAATTCTGTTTCTAATGAAACGTTAGACTGTACGATATTTTCATTTTCAACGGCATTCAAGGTGTTATCGAACAAGTCATCATCTAATACCATCCAAACATGATTTGTAAAAAGTGGCGTGAGGTCATCGAAGGTTCTTACTCCAGATTTGAAAGCACTAAAAAAGTGTTTGCACAACATTCTGTTTTTACTGAAATCGGCGCAAGTGCAACTGCAAAAGTTTTTATCGTCGCCAAAATCAACAAAGTAAAGTTTCCTTTCGATTGAGCACTGATCTGCACTTTTGACAGTAAAAACATTTTCATTTACTGTCCTAACGGACTCAACCATTGCAGCATCAACAGCACCTTGGCGCGACAGCAATCTGTCTACAATCGGCTTTGGTCGATTTTCGAAGTGCTTTGGTAGTCCAGTAGCATACTTCTTATGTTTACTCGAGTAACAAACATTAAGCTCAATATATCTGTCATAAAGCTCAGGTAGAAAGCTATTCACCACCACTGAAAGCATTTCACTCAAAGAACAATGTTTATAGTCCTCCAATTGCTCTGTTTTCAACTCCCTGTTCAGTCTTTCTGTGCCATTGTTGGTATTGGTCAACATTAAATCTTTTGGTCGATAAAATGTTGCCCACCTTTTTAATTCTGGTCTCCAAGTGTTTCCAAACCATTGTGCGAGCTTTCCTTTGTATCGTTCCCATCTTAACAGATCAGAAAGGGCTTTCTGTAACTCATCTTCTTCGTATGCATGTGCTATTCTTCTAAGTCGTGCTTTCACTTCGTCTGCGTATGGTGAAACACCATGGTCAGCTTTTGATGTCCATCGGGTCCAAGCCTGTTCCCTGTGAAAATCACAGAGAAACACAGTGGTACCTGGAAACACTTCTTCCAACGCTGAAATTTCATTTTGGTCGAAATCAACCATACAGTATTTAGGTAGCACTGTTGGTGACCAAGATTTTAAGATGTTCAAGCCCTTTTTAATCATAGCCTTTGTTTCTTCTTGAAAAACGAGCACAGCAGCAACCTGGTAATTCACATTTGTTTTAACAACTGCAAAAAATAAAGGAAGCGCATATTTAGTTGTTTTGTATGTTGCATCAAGAAGCAGGAGGGAGTGGCCATATCTCTGATACAAGCGCTTCATGGCTGGCGATTGATAGACAAATATCAATTTATCTTCCACAGTCTTTGCTTTGTTAGACTTCTTCCTCGCTCTCACAGTTTCTTCTTCATCGTCTGAACTTACATCGGATTCGCTATCTGATTCGTCAATATCTTTTTTAATTGCAGCTTCGTAATGAACATCTGCCCACTCCGACCATTCGTCTTTGATTTTATCCAAATTAACCTGGTCAATTTTTGAAAACCTAAAAATGTAAATGTAGAAAATCATAAGACCTCGGTTGAATGTTCATTTCACAAGTGTTTGCCAGTAGTGCCAAAAAGAATTTCAGAATTCTTACCTTGTCTCCACTTTTACTGCTGTTACAAGATTTTTGATTTTCTTTCTTGATGGTCGAAATCGACGCCTGTGTGAAGTAGGACCTATTTCTCCTGGAAATAGCTTTTCCCGGACAAAATCTCGAGTACGTGCTTGTAGTTCTTTCGTTCTTCTGCATCCATTGCGTATTTGTTGCTTAATATATTCTGCAACTCGATCATCAAGTGGCTCACTGATGCCAGCTGCCTCACCAGTGTGATGGTTTTTGTGAGACAGTAATGGAGGGAAAATGCTGAGATATTGAACCTAAATGTGACACCAATATATCGTATAAACCCCTATCTCTGATAACCGAATACAAAGATTAAAATTCATTCTAACTCTTTCAAAAGGACATACCTCGCCTAACAACTCCAAGGCATCAGTTTTCTTCGACTTGCTATCCATCAGTTTTGCAATGTGTTCCTTTATAACTTTGCTCATTTCGGTTCTCTTTCTTTTTGTATCCTTTTCGAGCTTGTACTTTGAAAAAAGGAAGATTTTCTTCGCAAGAAACGTTGCAGGACAATCCAATTTTTTGGTCGGTTGAACCAGTTTTCGAGTACGAATGCATGCGTGTTCGAAGCTTATCATCTCTTCCTTCCTTTTCTTTAACTTTTCTTTTCCTTTTGTATGAAAATCTTTCCCATGCTGGCATTGGTAATCCTGAACACCCAAAACCATGTATGGGGTACCAGTGTATTTCATCGGTAGGTGATCGTCTTTTCCACTAAATTCCCATAACATGCGAGGAGCTTTTGAGCCAGTCAAATCTTCTAACTTCCCTAGAAATAATTTGCATGTTAAAAATGTGATACCGTATGCGGTTAAATATATAGTGTAGTAAATGGATGAAATTAATTATACCTTTTTCGGTAAAGTTCTTTGAAGTCTTCAGTATGGAATATTTAAAATAATGCTGACACTCGTGGTCTGTAAGCGCCAATTTAAATTCATCGAAAGATTTGTGAATGTTGATTTCTAAGATGTGATAGAGCAGTTTTTATTTTGAGCAAATTAAAGCAACTTGATTATTATTTCAGTACTACAAAGTTGACTATTATTCAGACATACCTTTATTCTCAAGATTATCGCTTGTGTAACTTTCTAACTTTAATTCTGTTTCAGAAGACTTGTATGCGTCTTCATTTGGATGATCTGAAGAGCAATGTTAAACTGAAATTCATAAATATGTTGTCGATTTTAAAAAGAAAAATAGTAAAATTAATAAAAATAAAATAGTAAAATTAATAAGGTAACTTTAGCACCCACCCTCTTCCAGGAAACTCAGAGATTTAGGCGAGCTGCGAAATTCCTCATCATTCTTCTCTACCTCTAGCACGTCTAAAAGAGAAAAGAAAAAAGCAACGTTAAGAAAACATCAAAACCTATCACAAACGAAGAGAACTTAAAATATACTGCGGTGGGTGTCAAGGATTACTTCGTACCAAAAAGACCTTACCTTCCTCTGTAGAGATCGAAATTTCTTCCGCACTTCTCGGATTAAGTTCAGCCAGTGATTCCACCACTTCTTCCCTCACTGAAACATGGAAATATTAGAAAACATAGTCATACCACTCTGCTGAGAATGACAAAAGCGAACCATGACGCATACAAAAAAAAAGAAATATGCATTTACTCTGAAATGTATCTTCAAACGGTGCATCCATTTTCCTGTGGTTTTATAGAAGCTGTGGATTTTCGGCAAACATTTGTTTTTCTTTGACCTTATATACTTTGTCTTCTTGATTTTCAGTCACACGTGCTGTTTTTTTAACAATTATTTGTGTTGCGCAATAAATCTCGCCCACATTCAGCATTCGAATTGATTCTGCGCAAAAAAACTGTGTCTGGTGTTGTGTCTTATCATATGCCGTCTGACCATCACCTTGGTAAAGACTGGACCGTGGTTAGTTTTACCTAAGTGAAACGAAATTTCAGCGATGGTTCTGAGTCCCCTTGCATTTAGCCACAACCGTCTGCAGACATGGTGAAGAAGCACGCAGGGAACTAGCGGATAAATGCTGACTTAGATCTCTCCCGTAAATCACACATAAATTAGCGTTTTGCTAATTATGCAGAATGAATTTCAATGTATCTGTAGCATCACTCCAAAAATATAAACAAACCAATGCGCGGGAAAAAGATTTAAGTTTCGATTTCGATTATAGTATAAATCAATCCGGCAAATAGCAACTATTACTTCACTTTTAATGAATAATTGATAATTAAAACAGGTCAACTCTTTTATTGAGCATATCAGTATCACTGAAGTTTCCGAGGTGGTGCTATAGTAGATTGTTAGTTTTTTACTTAAACAAGAAAGATGAATCTCGTAGATAAAGTGAAGATATGGCGTGGGGACATTACGACACTTGCAGTCGATGCAATAGTTAATGCAGGTAAAGTTTCATCCTCATCCATCCGTTTTTATTTGTTATTCCTCTTGAATGTGGAGAAGTGCTTGACTTTTTAAATTTTCTTTCAGCAAACAAGACTTTGCTCGGTGGTGGAGGAGGTATATGAATCTTTTTTTTGACTTTTTGATTGATTTTTTTCACGTTTATATTTTGCTTATGTTTTTCTTGCTTTGAGTTTAGTGGACGGTTGCATACATAGAGCTGCAGGCTCAGATTTAGTCAAAGAATGCAAAACCCTTAATGGCTGTGAGACGGGTGAAGCAAAAATAACCTCAGGTAGGTTTATTCAAACTTGTTGATTTGTTATTTAAGTAGCTTTCTTTTGTCTTTGTCTATTATCAACTTATTTATTCACCGGAATTTCGTAATTTTTTTTCTAGGGTACAGGCTTCCTGCTAAATGTAAGTGACAGTTGTGACACACGTTTTAGGACTAATCAATTTCACAATGTATCTTTTTGAATGCCTTGTCTTCCTTCCCTTAACCATAGTTTATTAGATTGACTGCCTCGATCATATAGTGTTGTTTGTATTTAAACCTTTTTCTTTCAGTTGTTATCCATACCGTCGGACCTAAAGATAAAAACGCTGAAATGCTTAAAAAATGTTACAGAAATTGTTTGGATCTTGCTAAAAAACGAAAACTAAAAACAATTGTAAGTGCTGTAGACAGATGCTTTGCTAAGCGGAAATATCTTTTTCGTTGAGAATCCTGATGAAAAAGAACACGTCTTCCTTCATTTACTTTTTAAATTTATTTTTTTATAACTGTTGTCAATATATTTTTTTTTCATTTCAGGCGTTTTCTTGTATATCTGTTGGTATCTACGGTATGTACACACATATTCATTATCCGATCAAGTAAAGCTTACTTATATTTTTTTACCTTGGAATAATTGTTTTTTCACATTTTTGCATAAAGGATTTCCCAGGAGAAAGGCTGCGGAAATTGCTTTATCAACCATAAAGGATTGGCTCTCGACTAATCATCAAGAGGTTTGTTTTTGATGTAGCATATAAGGTGTAATCAGCAATAATACCATATTGCTTTTTTACCCCAAGTGGAAATAGTAATAATAAGTTATCATTTTTAGATCGATATGATAACTTGCTGCACTTTCGAATTAGAAGATTATGACATCTATCAAGAATTATTTCCAAAATATTTCTTTGAAGACGAAAAAAAAGGTGATTGCTTGCATTTTTAGTTGGTATTAAAATCATATGAAATTTTTTTAATTTTATTAATGTACTTAAGTGATGTCAGGTGAAAGGAAACCCTAGTCAAGTCAAATACTTAGAAATATCTACTCAGTTTTGTATTATGGAAAGTATGAAACCTTAGTTGAAAAAGACTTTGGCTGCTCTGGAAACTCATGTACTTCTAACAAACTGTGGAGAGTGACAAAGTATGGTAACATTTGCGTGCACTGACAAACTTTTTCTTCTCTTCAGATTGTAAAAAATCACATGATGCTCCAAACGATACGCGAAAATCCAATTCTTGGAACGTAGTAACTTTAGGTAAAAACAGCATTTATTCAGTCTGTAACAACTATTGTTTAATTCTTCCAATGAATAAGAGCATATGGACGTCTTAATTGTAGATTCCTCGAGTGATGAAGAATTCGGTGGACCACAATCAAAAAAGCTGGATAACGTTTTTGAAGAACTAATAAGGATTGGAAAAGGTACGCTCATTATTGAAGATTTTTAAGATCAGTAATTTTTCCCAGCACTTTTAACGAGCGTATCGTTAATTCTTACTTCTTTTTTGCAGCTAATGTTCAAAAATGTGAGTCACGCAAAAGAAAAAACATGTCTTTTTCAAAATCAGGTAACTTTATTAAATGTATTTGGAACTCATACTTCTGACTGCAAAGATGAATAAATGCATCAGTAACATTTATTTTAGCCTCTTTGTTCAGTTCTAATGAATGAAACTTTCTTTATGTTATAGAAAAAGTGAAGAAGAAGAAGAATGGTGAAGAAGGAGATAACGATACCACAAAAATTGATAAAACAACTGTGAAAACAGAAGGTTGTAAGCCCTCGTCTCCTGGTGAGTTGATTGCTTATTTGTTCCTTTTATTCCTTTTGCTGTTTGTTTATTTTTTTGGTCATTAGTGCTTTTTTTCTTGTTTAGGCCATCCAAAAAATATTTTTGTTTCCGAAAAAGCGGGTCACGAAAAATACTCACCCGGGAAACCGCCGTAACTTTTTTTTTTACCGGCTACCGCGTCAATAATGTCCTTTTCTCGTCATTTTGCTGCGGCCGGGTGAAGGCTAAAAAAGTTTCACCCGGCCGATTTTTCGGAAAATTTTTTTTGGCCTTATTTTCGCATTTTCTTGCTTCAATAATAACAGGCACAATTTTATTCATTATAGTTGGCGGTGCTAACCCACAGTTTGGAAAGAGAAGGAACATCAATCATTCAAAAAGGCAATTCACAAAAATTAAAAAAGGAAAATCACAGGTGTGTTACCCCGTTTCCGCTCAGAACAATATATATCAAGTCCTAAAAATGTGATAGAGACTACGCTCAATTTTCTTTTTCTTCTAGGTGAATTATGTCAGCAATGCAGAAAAATATTTCACTGGAGAAGAATTAAAAAAATTCTCCAGAAGGACAGCTTTTGAGTGCCACATCCCTCGTACAAAGACTGTGACTGAATATGCTCTGAAAAAATTACCAAAGATGGATCGCATAACGGATCCCTGCAAAGCATTGTTTATACCGCCTCAAACGAGTTTACTAAGATGGCAAACCGAATTACAGAAAGCCAATTTATCAACAGGGATCTTTGTGATTGAGCTGGAAATGTGTGGTACGCAAAGGTATGACTTGCATGCAGTGGAAGCTTGCTTAAAATTGCATATAGCAAGAGAGATAAAGCAAGCTGTTTCAAGAGAGCTTGATTGGTTTGCTTTACCATTATCAACCCCGAAATCCATTCATACTAAGTTACCAATGCCTTCAATAAATGCCTTCAAGTCAATGATTCATAACCACGACTATTTGGCAAAGCTAGATGATCTAGATATGTACCCAGGGGAGCTAGCTAGGGTATCTGGTAGAAGGTATTTGTCAGATGAGCTATGTTGTGGGCCTGTAAGAAACTGAACGACGCCCAGGAAGATGTTTACTGTGTTTTCCTGAACTTCATTGGTGACATTAAACGACACTGTGAAAGAAAAAAAGAGAGAACTGGTGTACCGGACAGGCTGTTATTTATTTTGAATGTAGGAATAAATAGTAACGGGACTACATATTTGGGATGCAACAGAAAACCAGGATGTCATTTTGCATTAGCAACCTATGATAGTGGAGACAACACGTTTCTGTATTGCGATTCATTGGGCTGGACTCCACCATCTGAGCTGACCGATAAAGCAAGCGTATTTCTAAAAGTATTTTACGATACTGACATCGAAAGTCCTCTTATGCAGTGCCACAACTCACAGGCAACTCACAATGGAGTGCACCAATGTGATGACACTTGCAAAGCTTTTTATCCTCTACAGAGAGATGGTGATATATGTGGTGTTGTTTGCATAATTACTGCTGCTATTATTTGCCTTTCCAGAGAGTTCGGTAACTTTATTTGTAAAACGGAGATGGCACAAAAAAGTGCATTCCCCAACGTATATCTATCAGATCCATCAAGGTATCACAGATTTCTTCGCACAGTTCTTGCTGTTTGGATGGTGGAAGATCACATAAATATTATCTTTGTTGTTCCTCAGTCACGTGTCACAGATGGTTTAGCCGCAAGCGAGATTTCTTCTGATTCTGATGAAGATATCGATATGTCGCGTGTACCAATTACTCCAACAAGTGAACAAATTAAAGCTAAGTCAACGAAGAAAGAAACAATAAAAACAAAAATACCCCCCCAAAAAAGTGCAAGCAAGTGCAAAGACAATAATTCAGTGAAAGAGTTTCGTTGCCCTGCTTGCTCTATGAACTTCAACGTTAAAAGCAATATGACACGACACCTTAGAACAAAACATAAGGATCAACCTGAGTTACTAAGTTCGACAACAAGTGGAAATTGTCTTTGCTTGGAATGTGGTCAGCGATTCTTCAAGATCACCCACTTGCGTGAACATTTAGTTGATTCGCATGGTTTCACCTTTGCAGTTGAAAATGTCGAACATGATAATGAAAATGGTATGACATTTTACATTTCTAGTTTATTTACTTGTTTCTTTGCTTAAAAGAAAATTTTGCCGAGATTTCGGAGATATTTTCAAGGCGTAAATTTTTAAAACTTCGTTCGTTATAGACTTTGAGCGCTGGAAGACCAAAATAGAAGCCGAGAAGCATTGTTCTTTCAAAAAGTTGAAAGGTTTATCCAAGAACGTCCTTGGTGAGGAGGTAATGTATTACCAATGCAACAGAAGTGGATTCTATAAGCCCAAACGAAAAGGAAAGCGACGGATTAAATCAAGTGGTATGTATGCTTTTCCTTTCAATTTTCCGATAGATCATGTGGCACTTTCTCCTGGGAAAAATGAAAACTGAAATATACGCATTGCTACTTTACATCATCAGAACGTATGTTTCACATTTCTTGAGTGACGTTACTTCTTGCTTTAGGTACTTGCAAGATTGACAACAATTGTACGAGTACTGTAAAAGCTACAAAGACAAGTACTGGGAAAGTATGTACTGAATTCTACACGAATCATTACGGTCATGAAAGCCAGCTCGAGCATATTTGGTTACCAAAAGGGACTCGTGATCAAATAGCAGCGAAGTTACAGCAAGGAGTATCAAAAGATAAAATCCTGGATGACATACGTGACAATGTTTTCAAGGAATTTCACAGAGAACATCTTATTGATAAGAGGGATATGCTTAACATCGAAAAAGCGTATGGACTGGAAAGCATTCAAAGGCATGCAAACGACCAAGACAGCGTCCTGGCTTATTTAAAAGAATGGGAAGAAAGTGATGAGAATCCAGTCCTATATTATAAGCTACAGGGCGATATCGACGAATGCAATAGGCTTGGTAAAGACGACTTTATCATCGTTTTGCAAACAGCATATCAGAAGCACATGATGGAGGCTTTCGCCTCAAAAGGTATTTGCTGTGACACAACCCACAACACCACAGGTTATGACTTCAAGCTGACTTCGATACTTGTGTTAGACGAATTCGAAGAAGGAATACCAGTAGCATTTTGTTTGTCGAATCACGAAGATTATCATTTCATGGAAATATTCTTTAAAATGGTAAAAAATGCTGCTGGTCCAACGAACCCACGATGGTTTATGTCAGACACTGCATCACAGTTTTTTGAGGCTTTTTGTGCAGTAAATGACTCTACACCTAAACAGTTTATTTGTAGTTGGCATGTCGACAAAGCATGGAAGGAAGAAATTAGAGAAAAAATTAAGTCGTTTGAAATCCAGGGATTCGTGTATAAATCCCTTAGAACTATTCTCGAAGTAACTGATCAGCTCGTGTTCGAGGATTATCTTAACGAACTGGACAAAAGGTTGAGGGGAAGCTCCGAAACTGAAGCTTTTGGAAATTACTTTTTCAAGTATTGGATGCCCAAAAAGAGCCAGTGGAGCTATGCCTATCGAGTGGGTGAAGGCATCAATACCAATATGTTTTGTGAAGCTTTTCATCGCGTTTTCAAGTATAAATACTTGCAGGGAAAGTTTAACAAAAGAGTCGACAAATGCCTTGTTAATCTGATGAAATACAATCGAGACAAAATCTTCGAAAGACTTTCGAAACTAACGAAAGGTAAATACTCATCAAGAATGCGCTTTATTCACAGCAGTCACGTTCACAGTTTGTCCTTGCCCTTCACTAAAGTAATTCCACAACAGCAACCCAAAAATTTCCAGGTGCAGTCGGAAGATGGGAAGCGGTATTACAACCTTGCGTTATTGAGTGATCAGCGATGTGCAGATAATGTTTGCAGAATGTTCTGCACCGAGTGTGAAATTTGCTCTCATCAGTACACATGCAGCTGCACTGATTTCCTACTCCGAAGCAATATATGTAAGCATATCCATCTGTTGCAGAGATACCGTTCAAGAAATGAATCAGGCACAGGCAATTCTGCCAACGATTTGGAAAATGATACAGAAAAAAGCGACGGGAACTGTTCAGAAAGTTGGAATATGGATGTTTTAGAACATGAGGATAGCGACGGTTCCGAGCATAATAACCCGATCGAAGAAATTTCGCATTTGGCTTCCATGGTTTCTAAGACGGAAAATGAATTCGAAAGCCTAAAGGAAAATACATTGAAAGGGGTGATGGAGCTTCTCAACGAAATTAAAACGTGTACTGAGTTTGATAAAGATGCATTATTACACGCATCTAAATCGATAACAGCCGTCACCAGCACAGTAGTCGCTTTGAAGAAGCATAAGCCAGCAGAAAAATTAGAACTTAAGATCAACGTACCCTCTAATAAAAATATTGATACACAAAGAAGGTTTTATTCCACCAAAAAAAATCGCAAGAGAAGTAAATTGCGTTTGGTTAAACCCAGTTACGACGAAAAGAATGCCTTCATGAAGGAGTGTCCATGGGACGGTGATAATGCATTAAACATGGGTGAGGAACAACATGATGTTACTAAATTGATAAAGATTTTAAAAGGTAAGTCTGCTTGAAGCAAAATGTGACAGGAACGCTAGTCATAAAAGCAACAAATCTATGCGAAAAATAGCACCGAACAACTTAAGTAGGAAAAAATTGAAGACTGACTTACAAAAATGTGACTTCTTTCTCAATAATGTGTTTTTTTAATTGTCAGAACGAGAAAGAATAAGCCCTAGAACATTGGTACTTTTTGTTTGCTTCTGCAATTTGGTATGTCCTATTTAGATGACGGTAAGAAGATGTTAATGCTTGGTGTTGAGGAGAAAAACATCGCGTCCAACAAAAAAATCTCCATCCACGATCTAGAAAAGGACTTCGAAATTCCTGTTGAGGTCCTCCGATGCAAAAAAATCGATTATTTGGAAAAGTATTTCGAAGAAGAAGCATGGTCACAGATTTCCAACAAATGTAAGAAACTCCTGATAAAGTAGTGAAGTAACCGAGTCAAAATCTCTTTTTTGGTCGTATCGCAGCTTGAAATTCCTTATTTTCATTTTTACAGTATCCGCCTTGCGTTCCTCTTGGTCATGCCCTTGTTGCTGTGCCCCAAAGTATGCCGATATGATCGAGTGTGATGTTTGTGAACGATGGTTTCATATGTAAGTATAACATCCATTAACCCTTTAAGCATTTTTCTTCATGACATGTAACTCTATTAATTACCCTTTCACTTGTAGGATCTGTGTCAATTATCGAAAAGACAGCTCAGAAGAGGAAAATGATTTGTCCTGGACGTGCAAACAGTGCAAACAGTGTCTGTAGCCAAGTGTAATTATATGAATCCTATGATTTAAAACCGAAAAATGCATGCAAAAACATTTTTTACTTTGTTTTTTTTGGCCCGAAAATTGATATATAAAACTAAAAGACTTATAAAATTGCGGGCTGGGCGGGGACAATAGGTCACGGGTACCGAATCCTTAAATCAAGCTGAACTAACTAGACTCAAAACTAATGAAAACATGCAATAATGCAATCCAGGCTATGTGAGATCTAAGTCAGCATTTATCCGCTAGTCGCAGGGAGGTGTGTGCAGATCAGACAACAGTAACGTAACGGAGCGAGGAGATCATCAGCATCAGGGTTGAAGAAAG
>JAYJMG010127204.1:0-14164 GCA_036873935.1 Stomotoca atra
ATTGACTATAGGTCCTTGAGATTTTCTAGGCTAGCCACTTAAAATATTTACTATTATTATTATTATTATTATTAGGATTACTATACGTAAAAGTGAAAAATTAAGAGAGACAGTTAAACTGTCTCTCTTAATTTTTCACTTTTACGTTCTTCTTTCATTTTTTTTCGTTGCTGTTTTGGAGAAGGAAAAAGTGAGCTTAGATCTAGGCTAAATAAAATTTGTTTTGAATAAAACATGCTAATACAGTGCATCCTTTTGAATGCGTCAGAGTTTCTGGCAGTGCTGAATATGAGACAATATTTCAACAAAGTTAGAGAAAATGAATTAACACTCCTTCCGTTTTGTCTAATACCAGGAGACAAAGTAGAAGAAGGAGAAGGCTGTGCTAAGGAGGCTTTTGCAGGTCATGAAAGTGGTTTAGGTTTATTGTTATATTGTCTGTTATTTCTCATTGTAGCTGAAAGTCAGTTGCTCATTGATTTAGTTGTTTTGTTCTAGGACTCCAGTACAATGAGGAGCAAATATCCAAAAGAATTCAAAATTCAAAAGATCAATGTAGGTCAGTATTAAACAAACAAATTAATTACTTTGGGCTTTGTACGTTCAAAGAAAGACAATTCATTTATTATTTACAAGTGGAACATTCAGTGAGGCTGGAAATCTTCGATTTACAAATCACCAGTTAGCGATTTTGAGTTTGCAAATTTTTAAGTTATTTCATCACAAATACAATTTTTATTTAAGGCAGTAATAGTTGGTATGAATATTTTCTTCCAGATTGTGCCATTTGAGGCCTGTGACATTGAAAAACATAACTAAAACGTTACTACCAATGATGATGGGTATGATAGTGATGAAAATGAAGATGAATGAAGATAGGGAATGCTTGTTGTTCTTCTTTGCAATACTTGGTAAGCTCACGTGCAAGTTATTGAATATGTATGAATTTATCTCCCTTATGCACCCTTCAACAAATACATTTATTGTTCGACTAGCTTGTTCACTTTTTTATTAGGAAATTCTAGCATTGCAAAGCCTTTTGGGAAAAAGACTAAGCCTTTAACCATGCAGTAAGTCGATTAGTTTGCAATGAAACAAGAAAGTTGGCGAGATAGCATTGCCATTAGAACTGTTCGATAACAGCAGAGTTTAACACAACATTGTTGCTTAAATATTTTAAGGATAGTGTTCTGACTAACAACTGACATTTTTTCTCTAACTCTGTTTCTGTTCACTTTCCATCAATAAAAGTATATATATTTTGAAAGCTCTTTAAATTTCCAATATTATGGTTACATTTAATTTGCAAAATATTTCAATGTTAAGGAATTAAAAAAGTTCAAACTTTCATGGTTTTCGAATAATAAAGCCGCGTTGACACTATTCGATTAATTGAATAAGATTAATCGGTACAATTTTTTTGCGTGATTAATCGAAAGGCATGTGCTGTTTACACTATTCGATTAATCTTATAAGATTTTCCAAAGAACCCTAAAAATTATCAATTTTTAAAAATGTGTTTATGATCTTATTCGTCAAAAAACTTTGCCACAGTTTTCTGATTAAAGCTTTTAAACTCGTTTGTTAAGCATTATTTTACTATAGAAAAGGCAATTTTTGCTATAAAAGCGACACAAAAACGAGAATAACTCTGTAACGCGGCAAAAATTTGAAAAAGTGAGGCCAACTTTTGTTCCTGGGATTTTATTGGTTAAAATAAGCCTCGATCCAAAGAATTTCATGCAAACCCAAGAGACTTAGAACTCGCTAAAGTTGGTAAAACAATGAAAAAATCTAACCAAGTTTTTGTGCTTAAAGATTTCACAATCGCTCATAATATACAACTATCAACTGAGTACCGCGAGTTGGCGTGTCTCGTTAAATCATCATTCGTGAGTCTAGTATGACTCCATAATGAACATGAGTTTATTGGAAGTAATTCACTACTTTTATTTTATTTTTATATTACCTTCACCATATCCTCCCATATCCATCCAACGGTGTTCTTAATCAGTTACTTTAATGGAATTAAATTTCGCATTATAATTAGATTTAAAGGAGAATTAAGGTCAAAAATCAACTTGACTTATATCAAACCTATATATGTTGGAAAGTTTGCGTGTAAAATTTCTTCACGTAATTCGCACTAGTTCTCCATTTATACAAAAAAACATGTGAAGAAGTAGCACCAACGCTAGTCGCCATTTTCTCCAACATGGTTACCAAATGTGACGTCACAAATGCGAGGAAAACACTTTGAACTAGACAGCGTAGTATGCCGGAAATTATTTGTGAGAACTTACTGAGATTTGCGCGATTAATCGAAAGGCATGTGCTGTTTACACTATTCGATTAATCTTATAAGATTTTCCAAAGAACCCTAAAAATTATCAATTTTTAAAAATGTGTTTATGATCTTATTCGTCAAAAAACTTTGCCACAGTTTTCTGATTAAAGCTTTTAAACTCGTTTGTTAAGCATTATTTTACTATAGAAAAGGCAATTTTTGCTATAAAAGCGACACAAAAACGAGAATAACTCTGTAACGCGGCAAAAATTTGAAATGAACTTGACTTATATCAAACCTATATATGTTGGAAAGTTTGCGTGTAAAATTTCTTCACGTAATTCGCACTAGTTCTCCATTTATACAAAAAAACATGTGAAGAAGTAGCACCAACGCTAGTCGCCATTTTCTCCAACATGGTTACCAAATGTGACGTCACAAATGCGAGGAAAACACTTTGAACTAGACAGCGTAGTATGCCGGAAATTATTTGTGAGAACTTACTGAGATTTGCGCGATAATGTTTTAAGTTTAAGATATTGAAATTAACGTTCCTTCTTTCTCTTCTTTGTGGTTCTTTTACTTGTCATCTTTCAGTTTGTGTTTACGTATTCTTTGCGTTTTCAAGAATCATTTTCATTGTATAAATAAAAATCTAGACAATGTCTGGGTTGTGAGAGAACTATGATAGTGCTCTCCATCTCAGATGTTTGTCTGGTAACAACACCTTGTAACTAATAAACGGCTTCTCAATTGTTTCCCAAATATTTCTGAGATGAAAAATGGGATTGCAAAAATCAACAAATGTTAAAATCAGTATAGCGCAAAAATTGTTGTGTGTAAGTAGTAAAGAAGAGAAGTCCAGAAGATTTTTTTTCTTTTTTATGATCATGATGAATGAATCTTAGCACATTGTTGTAAAGTAAAAAGAAGTATTAGTAAGCAAGCAGGCATGAAAATATGCTGGAGTTTTTGAATCGAAGAATAGTCGTTTCCAGTTAAATTTCTAATGGCAACATTTATGGCAGCTGTTACTGAGATTTACTATTTGTTTAAAGAAAACTTGTGGTTCCAGTAAGCAAAATGAAGGTACAAATTATTAGAGGGTTTCATAGCAATAATGATGGTTAAACGCTGTTAAGTGAGGTCGAGTCTGAGCCGTCTCTGCTTACATTTTTAGTTTCGTCTTTGCTATTTGTGATTAGCGTTGTTTTTTTAATTCTTTCTCAGTATTTTGTTTCAAAAATATGCATTCTGTAATCTTGATAAATTTCTTAATCATTTTTGACTAAACTTAAGTTGCCCTGTTCATTTTTACTGGATTTAAACAGCGTGATAGTACTGTCTTCCTTCGATATTAGTAAGCGGCAATAAATTTATCTCGCAGCTTTGATGTCACAAATTTAATAATTTCCCGAGCAACCGTGCAACAATGGCGGCGCACATGGAGAAGATATTAGCCTCTTATTTGCATGTTTTTGAGAGATTTTTTAATTTTTTAAAAATTTAATTGGCAAGGACAGGTTCGGAGAAGAAATTAAAGCAATAATTTAAAAAAATAAATTTTGACCTTAGTTCTCCTTTAAGGTTCATAACAGCATATTTTACTAAAATTTACAAGAGGTCTTTTTCACTTCCTATGTGTTATTTATATACTCTTCATTTCAATGTTTTTTGTAAGTAGTTCTTCCAAAGTATTTGTTCAAGTAAAGTTTAAATGATGTGTGTTAAATAATTGAGGAAAATATGTACAGAAAAAGAAACGGTCTTAAATAGAATCACCCTTGGTGTATCAGACATAAAGTCACAATCATGAATATTTTAAGATTTAGCTTTTTTGTTTTTATTTTACAGAAGAATTGTAACCTGAGGAGAGCTTCGTAATTGCATATATTTTTATGGATATAGATTTGTACTCTGGCAACCATTTTTTACAAGTAAAGATTATCCTTGCAAAAAAGATATGGTGTTATCATCATATTCTTTTCATCAAACTGTAAAAACATTTCATTTACTGCCACCAGTTAACCTCTTTCTATGACATTATTTAGCTGGTTAAAGGAGTTGAAATAAAACCTAGCTTATAGAGCAAGGGAGCGTACCCTTTTTGTTTTCAGAACCAAACTTTAGGAAGGTACACTATCCCAGTGGGCAAAATCATTAAAAAGTGGAGGCGCGTATTTCTATTGAAACGGTGTGCATCATGCGTATCATTTCAATAGAAATGCGCTCCTCCGCAGTGACTTTTTAACGATTTTGGCCACTGTGATGAGATTTTTTAACCTAAAATAGAACAAAGATCAAAATTCTATAGGTTTATTCATAAAAGTTTTATTGAGGTTTTATCATCACTGGTGCATAACATTAAGTGGAAATAATTCTTATTGGTGTTGCAAATAAAATTTCCATACTTTGTGAAATTCTGGTTTTATTGCGGCTCTCATTTTAGCTGTTGTGCCTCCAAAAATAAAAAATAAAATCAATGAAAACTGGTGAGAAATAAAATGAAGTAAAAATGAAATGAAATGAAATGAAATCAATAACTGATTCAATTGCAGAACTGCCAACATACATCCAAACGTTTTCATGACCCTACTATTTGAATGAAAAAGAGTATCAAATATCGATTGTTTGTTTGTTTGTTTGTTTGTTTGTTTGTTTGTTTGTTTGTTTGTTTGTTTGTTTGTTTGTTTGTTTTTTTGTTTGTTTGTTTGTTTTGACCATAAGCATGTCTGATAAAAACATTTTTTCAGAAATAATAATTGGCTTATGATCTATGTAAGCTTAGTTGCTTTTGAGTTGATCATCTTGAGAAGTCTAACTACAGGAGTGAAAGATTTCCTTTACACAGACTAAAAATTGAAGAAATTATATGAATGATTGGTTTGACTTTTTTAAATCAAAACTTAGTGATTCATCCTCGAAGCGAGTGTAGGATTATTGTAGTCGTTGCACTTTGATGATATGGCGCGGTATTTTAGATGGTGCAGTACGAAAATAAAATGAAAGCTAGATCATCGTTGAAAGCATCAATTAATTTTATAATGCGTTCCGAAGAATGTTCTAAGGTGCTGCGCCTTAATGAATGTCCAATCTGCACTGTAATTCAGATGGGTTCTTTGCTGGGTTGTACTGTCTTTGTTTTAATATTTGTTTTGCTGTTTTGTTTTTCTGTCTCTAATGTTTGTAGAACATATCGTAAGTGAGCATTTTAACGCCCTGTCTTTTTTCAACGCTCCCTCCCTATTTAACGCCCCTCTCCATTAAGCGTTTATTAAGCGTACAATGGGAAAAATCAACATAATGCTAGTGAAAAACTCATAGGAGAAAAAAATACCCTCAATTTAGTTCATAAACATGAAAAAAGTTGTAAACAGGTGTGTATAGTTGATTCTTTTATTGGTTAAAGATATTACTTTTTAAGAAATCTTTACATTTTTTGATAAACGCCCAATCTCTTATTAATGCTCCCTTCTATTGAATGCCCAGGGCGTTAAAAAGAGCATTTACGGTATTCATTAGAAGAAAAAGGAGAAATAACAAAATGTAATATTAAAGAAATTCACTGTTGCTTTCTGTTTTAATTATAATTCTGCGTGAAAGATGGCAAATGATCATGTTACGTTTCTTACTTAAAGCTGAAACTTTTGTAGTTTGTCTGATGAAATTCTTTCATGTGTCAATATGTCAAAGTGTCATGTTTTGTCCTTTTTCAAGGCTCTTGCGTGTACACGCTTGTTGTCTTTAAAGCAATTCAAAATCAAGTTTAGTCATATCGCCTATACAAGTTTATTTTCATTTTGGCATACTGTTCGAAATTGAAAATTGAAGAACTTTTGAAGATTTCTTTTTGTTGATGAAGCTATCATATGCGTTCTTTAAATTAATTGCCTTCTTCATCTCCTGATGTTTTGATATGAAAATACTACGGTATGAGAAGGAGGAGTTTGGAAAAGTTATATTTTAAATACCCTGATAAAACCTTAGTTGTTTTTTATTCTCAACATTTTAATAATAACAAAACTGCAAACATAAACAAGAAGGTTAGTAGTCTGCCGGTAGCTTAGCTGTTTGGAGTGCCTGAAGCATTTAGGTTCTGTTTGTTTTGTTTTAAGCACTGGTGTAAAGTTTTACACCTATGTTCACCAGAAAAGAAGCATATGGAGTATTTTCATTTTCATTTTCTTTTCTATATAAATAGTCAAAGTGTCCTATGGTAAAAGAAAAGAAGAAATGAATAAAGATATTATAGAGGAATGTCGAAAAACTTCTTCAAATAAATTATTCATCGTTAGATTAGGAGATTTTTATAAAAGATCTCCTTCTATTTTATATACCTTTGTCTTCTAGGTTATCAGTATGGAAATCATTATCTTTGTCTACCTTTTTTAAAATATCATCGATGAAAACAAGTATGGGATGAGGAAAGTGAATCAGAACATGGTTTAAAGATTTCAATCATGATTACGCGAACATTTGTCCAAGTTGTTTGTTTCTAAAGAAAAGGTGTGTTTCTGGAGCTACTTCTGAGAAAACTTGTTTTGTTTTGATTTTGTAAACAATTGCTGGTAAATTGTTTTTTTTCCCACAATATTTGTCTGGTTTGGTTCAATGTTTCTTATCACAGCTAATGTTGCAGTGTTTATCATGATTTATTTATGCATTATGTTTGTTTTGTAATAGATATCTTTCCAGTCCATTTGCAAGTGACAGAGGTCTTCTCACATTTCCAGAAAGTTGAAAGCTTCTCCTAGAGGAGACTTGTTTATTTGTTTAAAGGTAATTTCAATTTCTTTATAATTTTAAATTTTGAGTCTGAAACTGAACTTAAGAAACTTGTTTGTTTTTATCTTGATGCTCTGAATACTATTTCTATTCTCAAGTTTTGCAAATAAGTAAGAAAAAAATAAAATAAATAGTTGCTGAAAATGAGATAGTTGCGTTTTTCTTCAGTACAATGGTGTGATCTTATTCCAGTTGTTCCAACCTTCTTTCTTGGTAGACAAATGAGAATTTGTTCCTTCTTGGCTTTCTTTGCCATGTTTTTTTTTCTGTAAAGAAGAATATTTACTTAATAGTAAACAGACTCTAGTTTCTATGTAATTCATTGTTTTTGCAGCAAAAATTACCCCAAAAATTATTGTTGCAGAGTTACAGAATTCAAATTTTTCTTCCTGTGTTTTAAGTTTGACATGATGCTTTTAACATTTTTTTTTTCTTTTCCTATTTTGTGCTGTATGAATAATATGCACAGTCACATTTAAATGTAAACTGTTGCTTTTCCAACTTTAGCAATCATTTAAATACTGAAGCCATAATTGAAATTATTTGAATTTTTATTTCCTTTAGAGCTGTGAATAATAACTCAGTGGTTTTGAATTATGGAATTAAGTAATGAATTGTCACATCTGGTTAATAGTGCAACAGGACATGACCTGTTCATAATGCACAATGATGACATTAACGGAAATACCAATCCACATGTAACTGTTAACGAGCTGAAAGATAAACTGCAGCAATTCAAACAGCAGTTGAAATTAGTGCAAACGATGTATGGCAGAAATTCTGGAAGTGATGAGAATACTAACAGAAACTTTCAGTCTAAACTTACTATTAATCTTAAAGGAGGTTCTTCCAGAGATGGTGTGTGTGATGGACATAGTGAAGACAGTTGCGACAATCCTAATATAAGAAGCAGCGTTGTAAACACTGAGAACAGTTTGACACCAGATGAAACATACCTCAATTGTCATGGAAATATTAAGACAGAGCGATTTTGCGATACAAATATAGAATCTGACACAGATGAAAATAATAACATCATCGAGACTGAACTTGCCAGTTCAGCATCAAGCTCAAGTGGTGTGTCATCTTCGAGAATACCTCTTAAAAAGAGAGATGAATCGCCTGTGGGAAGTCGCATACCTAGGAAGAAATCATTCAATTCCAAAAAGCAAACTGGCAATGAAAACAGCTGTTTACGTAAAACAGCCATAAAAGCACGTCACCAAGATAAAAATAATGGTGGTAGGAAAATTGAGTGTTCTTCTGAAGAATCCAGCTCCATGGCCAATGAAGGTGAATGATTTATTTTGTTTATGTGACAATTTTAAAGCACTTATCTTGTGACTAGTCGAATTTGATTGATGAGGCTATGATCTTTGAATAAGTTTTTTAAGTGTTTTGTAATGTTATTTATGAACAACGTCGTTGCCTGATAAATGTATGAAGTATTATAACAAACACAGACAGAGTAGGTTTAAATTAACACAACATGAAGAGACAATAGACATCATGTAAGGTTGAGAATGATGAATGCGACCTGTCTGGGAAAGTCTGGACTGAAACTTCAAACTCCAAATTTGTGCACTGCTTCTTTTTGCAATCAAAATATACCACAAAAAAAACGAGGCTATTTAAATGAAAAATATGCCCCAAATTATGAATTTTGGAAAAACAGTCCAAATAGGTTCTATATCATCCCTTGATATTGTTTCTTCATGTTATGATTTAAAAAATTTTGGCGTTTATAAAATTTAGAGAAAATATCTCTGAAAAGGCTGCCTTATGAATTCAACCAATCAATTCCTAGCATTTTTAGCAAGACTTTATAAGAAATGGTTTGCTTGAAGTGACACTCAGAGTTTTATACAAATTAAAAAGCTTTAGCAGTATGAAAGGATTGGGCAAAGCTATCCTTGTTCAGATTTGTGCATGTAAACATAGTGTTAAAAATGTATTTTTTGCTTAAAAATGATGAAGTAAACTGTTCATTCTGTTTCATTTTTTTAACACAATTTCAATGGATTTAAAACTTGGAAGATAATTAAATTTGTCAGTCCAGTTTCATTCTTATTCATAAGTTAGAAGCATCTCTCGAAATGTCACCAAACGGTAAGTAACTTGGATCCAAGACAGGACAAACCTTTGAATATGAATTTCAAGTTTAGGCAAATGGCAAAATAATCCCTTCTATATGTTTTTTTAGGAAAACAATATTTGGGCAGCGGTATGGAGTCGTCAGATACTGAATGTGATGGGAACTTGAAATTAAGAGCGAGAGCACGAAGGTATTCCTTTTGATTTTATGAAAGTGTGTCATCAATTAATCATTATTTTTATTAGTTACCTATTGAAATGATTTATTATTTTGCGTAGTATATGTATTCGCTGAAGACTGGCAGTATCTACTTCTTATTTAACTTGTAGATGTAGTTCGGAGAATGTTTATAGCTTTGATCTTTAGCCCCCTGGACGCTTTACTGCTTCACTTTATTATGAATAATTTGTTGAGATTTCGATTTTTATTTTTCAGGAAGGATGTTACTGATCTCAAATCAAAGCATCTGACTGAAATAAATGAACTTCGAAATTCTTACGAAGAAAAATTCAAAGAGTTTCAGAAGGATCTAAGTGAGAGAGCATCGGTGAAAGAACTTTCGCTGAGTTTAAAACTGAAATATTTGGAACAGTTAAACTTGGACTTACAACATAAATGCAGCGAATATGAAACACAGTGGATTATATTTCAGCAAGAAATGAAGACGTCTGCTACAAAATCTTGTGAGGTGGAATCGAAAAATTATAAATTATCATTAGATCATGCTCATTTGAGTGCACAGCATAATCAATTGTTAAAGGAAAAGCACGCCATCGAAACCGAACTATGTAAAAGTCAACAGATGTTGAATGAATCCTTTAGGTATGCTTTTTATATTGCCAAAAGTAACCTGCATCTTGAATGCTTGAATTTGATTGTGAATAAACTAGTGCTTATACTGCTGCTGAAAAAAACGTGTACTTGTACAGATTTTATTTTTTATCGTGTAACAGTGAAGGGCTTTCACTACTGAGTAATCGTAACTCCATATTATTATTTTGAGCCTGCATACTGTGCAAGATCTGATTATTGTATGGTAATCAATAGTCTCTTGGAAAATCTAACCAAGGATTGCAGGGGTTGTTTAATTTTTAATTATTTCAATTTTCCTATTGCATGAATGTCTGTATTTATTGAACTATAGGTTGAGAAAGGAAGCAGAGGAATGCTTGCTAACTGTTCAAAGACAAGAGGTATGCCACTTAGCCTTATCTTGTTTCTTCATGAATTTTATCACTTTTTAATGGATAATTTGAATAACGAAGCACCTGTGCATAACCCTCAAGTCTTTACCAAGAGAGAGTAGTCAAAATGCGGCAACATTACATCCCAATGCTTAGGTTCAGGGATAGATACAATATTTACAACAGTTTCTATGACGGTAAATGTCAGCGGACATCTTTTTGATAAAGACAGCCATATTTTGATAGAGGCATTGTTTGTAGTGAGAACAAGGCCAAAAAAAGTTAATTATTTTTTCTTCCCTTTTTTCTTAGAATACTTTGTCAGGCGAATTAAATGATGCCAGGAAACTGAATGAGCACTTGCAATCAGAAATAATTGCCTTACAGAAAATATTCGAAGAGAATGATAAAAAGTTAGAATATTTTCAACGATCTGAAGCAAAACTCCAAAAATCTTTAAATGAAGCCATAGTGCAGGTAAATTTTGGTATGGTCGATTATTTGAATTTTTAAATAGTTAAGTGTAATATTTACGCTAAGCTTGTGTAGAATTGAAAATTAATCGTATGACCTTTACGCATACAATGTTAATGGTATAACCTTTATGTGTTTCAGATTTCGGAATTGGAGCAGCAGACAAAAGAGAAAGATTTAGACAGTAAATTGGAATATCAGAAGGTATTCTTTATTTTTTAAGGTTAAAAAGATCTTATAATGTGATTTGATAACATTGCGTCAGGCTTCGGAATTATTTGAGGGAAATTACATTAAAAATCAACTGGGCTGAAATAAAAGTTTACTTGAGAAGGAGAAAATTGTCTCGTCTAAGTTCTTTCAAACGAATTATTTCACCCTGTATAACCATCTTAAGTAATGGTCACAAATGATTTTGTTCTAATTTGTGATGTCACGGTGGTGCATCTTTTTCAAAATAATATGGATGGAGACAACAGCCCCAGCTTGTTTCAGAGGAAAAAATGAAAGTTAAACTCACTCTATGGCAAGTAAACTTGAGAACTGTATAGTCAAGAGCTAAGATGTTGTTGTTGTTCATTATACTTCACCAAATCACTTATGCGCAAAAAACTATAAAACATTTGAACAAGTTTTCTTCACATGGAATGCACGCCTGGTTATTATTCAAACTGCACAACATGAAGTTGATGAATGTGTTCCCTTCTCATATTTGAGAAGAAAAAATTGGAGAAAAAGAATGATAGAAAAAAATAGGAGGAAATAAATAAATAAAATTTTTGTATGCCATATTTACAACACAGGCTAATAAAAACCAAGAACTATGAGAACAGGTGACTTTTATTGTCTGGTTTCCAAGTTGTCTATTTCATTCGTATGTAGGAGAATTTTTATTATATTCATAAGTTTATCCTGTCTTGGACTCAAGTAATTTAACGTTTGGTCAAACGTTAAAGTACTTGGGTCCAAGACAGGATAAACTTATGAATATGAACGAAACTGTACTGACAAATTCAAAAATCTATATTCAGAATTTTCATTGTTCATTGTTTATTATTTTAGCTTTGTAACCTGATTTTGTTATTTTATTTTTGATTTTTTTATTATAGCTTCTACATGACCATGAGAAATTGTTACGAGAACATGAAACCGTCAAGGTAATACTTTTTTGATGTTTGTTTTTTTCACTAAGATTAGTGCGACTCAGGATACCTGTTTTGAGCATATTTATGAACCTGGCTTAAGACATCACTGTGGCATGATGGGATGATGTCATCCTTATTGTAAGCAATAGCCAATCATACGGAAATGAAAATTTCAAATATAAAGTTAGTTCGCAAAAGTCAACGCAAAGAATTTCACATTTACTGGGACAAAGCAATTCCTCGATGATATTAAGGTGCGAGTATGAAAAATCAACAAAATCGCCGAAGTGAAAATTGCTTGTCTTTAACAAGTTATAAGTCCGTCAATTTTTAATGAATCGATTCATGTAACCCCTCGCTGGTCTGCAAATTTCATTGGCTTTGTTATGACGTAATTTATTGTACCTAGCGATATCAACATTAACTGTTTTCGTGCGCTGAGCAGAGTGCACTCTTTACGTCAAAATATGGCTGGGGCAGCACTTTGACAGCTTGTCTACGCTAGATTTTTGTTGATACTGGTGTCAATCATTCTCTTTGAGTAAATTTGTTATCCCTTACGTGTCATTAAACACTGAACAGAAGTAAATTGACACAATGTAACAGAGAAATAGTCATTAGCCATGTTTTAGCCAGCCAAACTTTTATAAATTAACATACTAACTGTTAGGGATAACAAAAACATTTCCTCCAATCTTTCTGCTTTTCAAAAATGTATAACACTTCGTGTATTTGAGCGCAGTATCCGTGCCCCAACAGTGATTTTCAACGCAGCTTACTTATTTCTGAAAAAACTCCACTAGAGCAGGTCAGCTATTCCTAAAAATGATCATGAACAATAACAGAACGTTCGAATGAAATTGACATCCAATCAGAAGTTGGAAACACAAAAAGTAAAACAATAGATTGTCAAAAAATATGGCGGATGTGAAATACATTTTCAAGCCTATGAATTTTTTACAACTCACACCTTAATATCACCGAGTCAGGAGCTCTCTTTGATTAAAACTTTTCTATAATTTTGGTACCATGAGTTGTAGCATCGAAGTTTCCGATTTTATGAAAAATTACCAAAATTACTCTTCATGGAAAACCTTTTCACGCTGGAATACTTTTAGGTGTTGTATGCTGATTCGATTAAGAAGATTCAAGAATCCATGAAAGAAATTGAACTTTTAAAAATGTAAGTTATAATTGTAAAAATGTTTACAAGAATCAAATTTCTTCTTTTGTGACTTTTGTGATAAGGTCAGGCATGTATATGTCAGTCATTTGTGTATGCATGTTGTGGTAATTGATATATAAATAAATGAATAATCGGGGGTTGGAAATTTTTGGGAAAATTAATAATCGGGGGATTTGAACATTAGTTTTTCAAGTAAAGAAACTTTCGTTGTTGTTAACTTATGTGTTTCAGTTTTAGCTGCTAGTTCTAATTCGTTTTTGTGTTTCTATATGCTGTTTAAAGTTGATTTATTGTAAATAGATCATCTAGAGAGCAAACAAAGTATACTTATAAGAATCGCAAAAAAGCATGCTCACTTTCATATTAGATTTTCTAAAATTAATAAAAGGGGGTTGGGGTTGGAATAAGAGCGGGGGGTTGAAAGAAAATTCAAAAATTGATAAGTGGGAGGGGACGATTATTTGGTACTCTATTCGGTGTTGTGGTACCCATATGTCAGTCATTTGTGTATGCGTGATGTGGTACCCATATGTCAATCATTTTTATATTAGTCCTCCATAAGTGAGGCCACTACTCTCTGACAAATTGATAAGTATTCGAGCCCACGACATATCACAATTAGGAAGAAAATGTGTTGATATTTTCAAGTTACATTAATACTTTGATAGTTTATCAGTGCTTAAATATTGATTTCAATTTTGAAGACGACTATGTTAATGTGTGCATTAGTTCAACTGCCAGCATTCCTAGTTAATCAAAATATATATATTTTTATATAATACTTCTTCAGATAAAAGCCAGGTGAAACAGTAAAAGATAAAAGTTAAAATTTAAAAACTGTTTTATTTGTATGATTTTATATATAATATATGTATATGATAATCAAATTGTGAAAAATGAAAAATTTAACTGAAAATTACTACACAGTGTTTCATGTATTAAAACATCAATACATCAAATTACTTGAAAAATTGCACTAGCATGAAACACTGTGTAGTAATTTTCAGT